>VYXB01000035.1:480-21218 GCA_013397135.1 Pachyramphus minor | reverse complement strand
TAGTTTAGCTGCATTTGAAAGCTATCTTTTTTTCAGTTCTCTTTTTTTTCAGATGTTTTCTTCCACCACATATAAACTTCTTGTGGGGTATTTCCAACACTCTCCCCCTTCCCCACATTCAGCTTTACTCCAGACTCCAAACTTCTCTATTCCCCTGAGCAGCACAGGGGGAGTCTGGACGGGGTATGGTCTATGTAAAATTATTGATCTCTTCCCCTACCTCCCACTCATGTGTTTTACCTGCTCCAATGTGGGCTCCAAATGAGCAGCAGTCCTTCAAGGAAAAACATGCTCCAGTGTGAGTGTCCCACAGGCTGCAGTGGAGTTTGGTACAATGCCTTGAGCATATCCTTCCCATTCTCCTTCTCTGGCCTTGACCTCTGCAGAACTGTTCGTCTGCCTGTCTGGCACTTTCATCCTTTCTTCAATATGCTTTCCCAGAGGTGTAACCATCACAGCTGAGGGGTTCTGCTGTGCCCTGAAGTGGGCTAGTTGAAGACAGTAGCCCTTGGCCTCTTGCCACAGAAGCCACCCCAGTTACCACCTGGATACCCACAGCCAATATAGGTATAAAGCTGATGATACTGCTTTAGCATGTAGTTTTCCTAAATGTTCTGTATAATCAATGACGACAGATGGGCATCTCTGAGGGGTAATTCAAGTCTTGGGGAATCACCAACCAGAGGTGTGCACATCTCTCCTGTTTTTCTATAATACTGCAATCATTTCTTTTAAATTGAACAAAGTACATCTCCAGAGTAGACCACACAGCCCCTTTTGAGATCTGTTTATCCTTTGTACATATTCAATGAAACTGGGGGGGAAAAAAATAGACACTGAACTAGTTTACACAAATATACCACCAAGCTACCTTAATCAAACATAATTACATATTTTTATTTGTTTTAAATTTGCCTAAAGGTACAATAAAATAAAAGTATGTATGCAAGGGAGGGCATTTGTAATACTAGCAGGTATGGCAAGTGGGCTGTAAAAAACATATTATAGTTTTCAAAGCACAGAATCAGATTAGCATGGATTAACACATTTGCTTGAAAACCCATGGCAGGAATCATTATAAGTGCTTGAGACATCATCCGTTATTCCATTGCTTTTTCAGTGGGACAAAGTAAGTATTGCACAAAAATAAAAGCACTTTGTTGCATGTTTCAGTTTCCCACAAAAGGAAACCATTTATCAAGACGAGAAAGTCATTGTTGCAATACTGAAAATATAATAGTGACAGATCTATGGTTTACTGTCCAAGTGCATTTTAACAAGTACGCTAAGGAACACTTTTGTGGTTGAACATAGCAGAGTATGTATTCACTTTCATTTTTCTTGTTTGTTAAAGAAGCAACTAAATATTTAAAAAACATAAAAGACATTTTGCAACTTGCAAAGAAGTATCAAGCTGCTTGTCAGAATGTAAGCTATTCCTACCACCTTAATTTTCCCACCTTTTTTCATCACAAATTTTTTGAGAGTCTCATTCTGTTCAGAGTGTGGGAGCCAATAGGACCAGTGACAGCCTGTAGCAGCCCTACTTCATTCGCTTTAGCAGTTGAAAAGGGTTCAATACAAAGCTTAGTAAGTAATTTAAAAGAAAGTTTTTGAGTAGGGGTGCTAAATGTGTTGGTGTTGGAATAATTGCACTAACACAGATTTTGATGCAACCGAGCTGTTCTGATAGGATTTAACCAGCCGAGTTCAAACACGGTAACTATGTATTCATGTAATAGCAGTAATTTGCATTCAGTACAGTTGTGAGGGGGGGCTAATAATCCCCAACAAAAAGCATGACCTGATGGTGAATGAACGTTAATGTCTAACATCCAGACCCAAACTGATCTCAAGGTCCCAGATAAAGAGGCACCAAATGGCAGAAAGCAGTAACAGCAAAAAAAAGTTAAGGGTAAGTTCTAGCTTAGGCTCCTTTTAGGTTTTTGTTTCTACCCCAGTGATTTTATCTGGCTGTTCCCTATGTAAGGTGCCAAAACAATGAATCAAGTTTATAATGTAAAAGAGATTCAGCACCCATCATTTTTTGGTTAATACAGATTCTGATCTCAGTTTCACCTAGGTCTTTCTTTCCATTCAGACCTGGAAACTCACTGAAAAATTTTTTTTATCTGCAAGTAACAATTTCCCCATCATCCTGCCCAGAAATTATGGTAACCAGCATTTTTTACAGTTTTCCACATTGTGACCTCAGACCCCAGTTACTTATTTTGATACTTCCACGGTTTTACAAGAGAAATAAAGAGTATACACAAATTCAGATCATTTTACTAGAACTTAAGAGGTTATATGTTATCAAAAAGCATGAGGATCAGTTCATAGAAGAAAATTGATGTCTATTAAGTAAAAAACCCCAACACTTCTATATCAGAAAGAGTCAGACATCACTTGAGACAGAAAATATTACAGTATTTACAAATACAACTGATTTATATCACTATAGGTTTTTCCCATCCTCACAGACTTTCCTGTTGACTCCCCAAGGTCAGAGAAAGGATGCCAGATTACAGTCTGACATGGTTTGAACGTTCTTATGTTCATCACATTTGAAAGAAATGGGATCATGTCAGAACACATGCCTGGCACTCAGGTGGTCCTAAATTATAACTCTCCATTTACTGCTGAGCCCATATGTTACCCTCAAAAGACTTTGCCTCTGTTTGTCCAGCTGTGAAATACATAGTGTCATGTTGGAGATGAAATGATTGGCCACAGACTTCCAGGTTATTGAATAATGGGCTGAAAAGCTTGTAAAACCTGAATTATAATTTCACGAAAATAGTAAACCCCTTTCTGTGGGAGTATCTTGAGCATTACCCATTGTGCACATTAGATGAAACAGACTCACTTTGGGAAAAATAATGTGTGGGTATGACATTAAAAGTGGTCATACCACATGTGCTCAGGGACAGCAGTAGACTCAAAGTTTATGTGTAACTTTAATTATGAAATTTCCTGATTTTCAAGTTTTTGCCTTTGCAGCTTTAATACTTTATAACATAGTCCAACAAAAGCAGAAAATGAACACATGGAACCATGCCTTTGGAGTCCTTCAGAGAGATTTTAGAATCAACACACATAAAACCAGGGAGGAGAACCATTTTTTCAGGTGTGGTAGTGTAGGTCAGTACATCACGCTTGGGTCGACGGTATACTTTCATTTATCCTTTTCAGCCTTTTTCGTGAAAGCTATGAATATATCTTATATCCTGTAGATGCCTTTTGAATAAGGAAGGAAATGTAAAATTAAGTGATGTTATAAGCAAAACTCACATGAGGCTATTTTCTCTGACAGTATAGACCTGAGCAATAAACATAACTGTGCTTCTAGTGAGGTCACAAAGCTGGCCTTTATGTTTAAAACTAAGCAAATGGTTTTTCACATCAGCCTGCTCTTTTCTTTAAACAGAGCCTCTCCAACTCATTTGTCTTCATTCCTTTGGAAAGCAGTAAATTCTTGCTCTCCAGTACTGCCCATGTTGCTTGTACCTCTTTTGTATCACTGCTAGTGCTCTATTTGCTATCTTTTCCAGATGGTTGCTTTCTCTCTCTTTTTTCTTTTTTCTCCTCTTCACTTTGTTTGCAGATGTTCTACAACAGTCTCCGTTTACCCCTTTCATATCTGTAAAACATGGAAAATTAATTTTTAATGCATTTCTGGAAGGGACCACTGAGTTACGGGACCACTGAGTTACAGAACCACTGTCCTACAATCTCTGGCAAACATTTCTTGTCACAGTCACAGAAATTAAGAGCATTGTCCGAGCTAAGTTCTTGGACTGCCTTGGTATGGAAAAACCAAAGAAAGAAAAGGGTTTTCGTGTAAAATGCCTCCTATCTTTCCTCTGTCTGTGAAACACTAATGGGTTTCCAAGTGGCTCACTTGGAATAGGTTTTTAATATTTAGTTGCTCCAAGGCGTCCATTGGGATAGACTGTGCATCTTACTCAAGGTGGGTCCAAAGAATACTTTATTCAGCTGCAAACACCGGTATAAGGACATCACATTGCAAAATGTGTGTTTGTTACCATGCATTAATCCACTTCAAACTAGAAACACAGTTTTACTCTTAGGGGAGGGAGCCCTAATGCTTCAAGGTTTTCTAAAAGCAAACCATGTTTCTTAACATAGAAAAGGGGCTATTATGCTAAGCGGTACTTTCCTCAAACCAAATTGTAGCTGACCCAATTGTAGTGACCATCTAAATTTTGAAGTGCCGGTAGTTATAAATGTTTTTGTAGTGCTGGAAAAAGCAGGAGTACTGGCAACAGCAAAACTGTATATTGACAAACTGTTGAAATTGAAATCAAAGGTCCAGTAACATCTGGTGCTTCATGACTGTCAACTAACACTTACTCGGGGCCTTCCAGCAACATGGAGAACCTTGTTTAAAATACAGGACAAACCTTAAAAAAGTGCTGTAATGTTTACAAAGTTCTTAGTAACGTGACACCACCTCATAACTGAAATGGTAAAACTTATTTTTCCAGTAGGACTAAACTAACTCTAGAACCTAGAATTTGCCTAAGGGGAACAGAGCTGTTAGGTTACTATAAATGCAACACAGTGTAGCTTTGGCAACACTTCTCTTTCCATCCGTGATTCCCTTTCCTTAGTTCTAATAGATATTTATCCTTTTGCCTGTAAATTAATCCTTTTCAAATTTATACTGCCAGCACTCAGTGAATTCTTCCCGGTAAAGCTTTTATTTAATGTTGAAATGCCCATTTTAATTTTTAAAAAGTGGGTTCACAGATCGAGTATTGCAGGTTGTAAATGGATTGTCAAACTGAACCTGAACTTTTAATTTCCTTTACTGTTCCCAAAATGAAGGAGTTTTAACTGTATTTATTTTACTTTCAGGGACCTAAAATTTATAGATCAAATGTGTTTGAAAAAAGAGCTATCCTTTAAGAAATTTTTTTACTTCATTTAAAAATGTGATTTTCATTTATTAGATCCCTAGTTCAATATTAATTCATGTTCTGATTTGACCCCAGCCAGCAGCTAAGCATCCACATAGCAGCTCATTCACAGCAGGATGGGAGAGAGAATCAGAAGAGCAAAATGGAGAAAATTTTGGTGTCAAGTTAAAGATAGTGAAGGAAAGAGGGAAGCAATCCACAGTTGTTGCCATGGCAGTCAGCCACCGCCTCCCACAAGCAGACTGATGCCAGCCAGTGTCCAAGCAATGGCCACCAGGGAAGACAAACACACGCTCAGTTTATTGCTGAGCACAATGTCATATGGCATGGAATACTGCATTGGTCAGTTCAGATCATCTGCCCTGCCTGTGTCGCCTCCTGACTTCTCATCTATCTCCAGTCTCCGCACGGAGGGGCAGACTGAGCAATTGAGAAAACCTCACACTGTGCAGGCACTGTTCGGCAACAACGAAAACAGTGGTATTAACACTGTTTTAGTCCCAAATATGAAATGCAGCATCATACAGGCTGCTACCAAGAAAGTTAGTTCCATCCCAGCCAGACTCAGTACACTTAGATATTTAAATAAAAAAGAAGTAAATATATTTATTACTATTTGCTAGTGGCACTTTCACTCCTGCATGGGTTTTTTTGTTGGTTTGGGTTGGGTTGGGGTTTTTTTTGTTTTGTTTTAAAAGCTCTTTTGTTCTAAGACTGATTTGTACCAGACTATTTTACTAATTTGCTTAAGCAGTCGAGTGTACCTGCAGTCCAATCTACAGTCTCAGCAATGGAGAGGAAATCTGTACACAGCAATATAAAATATATGGAGAGATAGATGGATAGATAGATAGATACATACATACATACATACATATGTATATAATTTCATGTCCATGCAATTATCACAGATTTAAAGCACATTGTTTAGTAAATTTGGAAAATCAGACAATATTTTAAAGAAATGAGACAGCAAAACAATTGGAGGTGACTTTTTTTTCTAGTGCATGTACTCTTTACTCTTTCAAATGGGTTTCATTAATTAAGGAAGAAAAAAGGTATACTGGAGGTCTCATGTAAAATGCAAATTTTTCATATCTTTGATGCCATTCTGGTATGACTGATAGAAGTGAAAGGAGAACTCAGAAGCACAGTAGCAAAAGAGCAAATGCTCAGACTAAGTCCAGCAACCTGAAAGCACTTGATGAGTTTTTTTAAGTAACTGAGTAATCCTATCCTGATTTAGCACAAGATTTTGCAGATGAATTATGGAAGACAAAGTTCCATCACAAAGATTGTTTTTATTACTAGTTGTGATCGTTTGCCTCTTTTTCATTTTTTATTCTAAATTGTGGCAATATTCTTAGCAATAGTAAAGAATCCAAGAGCACAAATAGCACTGAATTGTAGAAAAGTGGAACCAGTTCATATACAGTAAGCTACCTAAATTGTTTGCCAGATGAAACATTTGAACGTATTTTCCTTCATTTGACAGGACCGTGGGGAACTGAGAAAACAAGTAAAGGTACTCATTCTCTGAGAACTCTTTTAGAAATCAGGATATCTAGCATAATTTGTTTGCTTTGGGGTTAGTGAAGTCATCTAAATCCATCCTTCATAGTGCTTTCAACAGTGCTGCGGTAATTGCCACTTGTCTTGCTTTGCAATTAAAGCAAACCTCCATCACATCCATTTGCAGTGAATCATGAAATCATAGAGTTGTAGACTTCGAGAATATGCTGAGTTTGAAGGGACCCACTAGGATCATCAAAGTCCAACTCCTGACTCTGCACAGGACAGTCCCATGAATCATACCATGTGCTTGAAAGCATCGTTCAAATGCTTTTTGAACAGGCTTAGTGCTGTGACCACTTCCCTGGGGATCCTGTTCCAGTGCCCAAACACCCTCTCGGGTGAAAAACCTTTCCTTAATATCTAATCTAAACCTCCCACTAACACAAATTCAGGCCATTCCCTCAGGCCTTGTCACTCATTGGTGCCTGCCCCTCCACTTCCCCTCATGAGGAAGTTGTAGAGAGCTGTAAGGTCTCCCCTCAGTCTCCTAGAAGATCTCTCGATAGGAATGGGGATATTGCCAATCAGTCCACAAAGTGGGTTTGCTTGACTCCAGCAGTGATCCAGCTAGACAGTTCTCCCAGGTTTTACAGAGGTGAAGCTGCCTTTTCTCTGAATTATCAACTCGTTTTTACATGAGTCTTAACGTTTTGGAAGTTTTGCAGAATAAAAAGAACAAATACCCTGCAAAGTGTTGCATCTGAAGGATTTTGATAAAATATTGGACATATGTCTGCATCTTTGCTGTGGCAAACTTTTTTGTAACTGAAAAAGAATAGAAAGAAAGGATATGGAAAATTTTCAGTACATGTAAAAGTACCTCTGAATGATAGGCAAAAAGAAAATAATCCCTTTTCATGCAGAACTCCACAAATATAGTCTGGACTAATGGTGTCTAAAATTGCATTGAATACATTGTAACTTTTAATTCATTTTTAAATCACTGTTACTATAAAAACTTCTTGAACCATGGGAATTATTCTAAAATGAACACTTTTTCTCTACTATTTTCTCAGAGAGATTTCTTCATCAAACAGCATGGAGGTATTCTCACATGTACTCCCTGTTTTCAGTGGTATTTTAAGCTTTATATAACATGACCCTTTGAATCACAAGGTGAATATAAATAGGCAAAGAGGTATTTAGAACAATCTTGGCTTTGTTAAAGTATACAAACAAGTGGCCAAGTTTTCAACAATATTCTGCATGCAATTTTTAATAGCCTTTTATGATTTGTTGAGTACTGGACCTCTGAATTGAAATGATAGCATTCTAATAGTGATGAGTTCATCTGGATGGAAGGGCTAGGCAAATTTTGGTGCTTGCTTGGCTACCAAGGCATACATTCAGTACTTGCATCAACAGCCTGATTTTCAGGAAAACACAACATTCATGTCCTCTGTCAGGATCATCTGGCTGCTTTCAGACAGCTTGCCACTTCTGTTTATCACAGCTGTGGCAGTGGGTCTTTTTAATGTCTGTGGACAGAGGGGCCATTCTCTTTTTAGCATCTGTAAGGAGTATATGTTTATCCATTCAAGCTTTTCCTTTTTCCATCCCCCTCGTTTTTAACTTGGGCTAGTAGGATTGATCTGGGATATATTGCTTAATCAATTTATGGTTTCTGTTTCTCACACTGGACAACAAAGGAGGTATTCACCTGTTTCTAACCCAAACTCCAGTCTGATGAATAAGTATTAATGTATTTTATTCTTCTCATTACAAAGTACCAGTGCAGTGTGGTCATCAGGTAGCAGAAGAACAGGAGGAACAAAAGGATATGCCTGTTGAAAATCAGTTATTTCATAATAGACATTTTTCTAGCATATATTTACTATAAAAACAGTATAAAATTTCTCCTCATTAGATAATCATAGATAAATCAGAATCTGTACTAATTTGTTCTAAAAAAATAAAGTAAAAAAAAATGTATTCTTTTCATGTTAGAAGTTGTTTCTTTAAAGTGAGCTGCATCACCTTGGTACTTGCACACTATTGCTACACTGTCTTGAAAATTGAAGATGACTGCATGCAAGCCTGGTTGTACAAAAAGCAGTGTTAATGACACCAAAGTAATCTTGAACAGAACACTCACAAAAAATATAGGTCTTCTTCTGGGACCTTCAATGGTATTAATAGGAGTTTCATCAAATCAAGAGATCTTATTAAACAGATGTGCTGTATACATCTTAATGACAGACTATTTAAGAGCTTATCAGAATCCCAAATGAGAATGGTAATTGCCTTAATGGGATACGGATTCTTGCCAGACATAGGACACTAGCTGTTGGAAGCAAGGTCTTTGTCTCTTAATTTTTTGACTTTCTGTAATAAAATAAGAAATGTAATTCCTGTTACTACAAAAACAAAAATAATCAATGTTTTCAAGTTTAGTCATACAGTGCTCCATTAAACATTTGATCTAAACTACTCTTTAGCTTTTTTATTAATTCTGAGTTGAGTTTAAATAGAATTTATTGGATGGGATATACTGCTAAATTGATATGGACCAAGGCTATCTTCTGTGCATGCTGTTTAAATCTTCCTGATTCTCTTAGAAGGACTGTTTGTGCAATTCTTTCCTCTGATTTATCATTCATTTCAGTTATTATGTTTTTTCCAGCATTCAATGATCTTTAAAATAAATCCTTTGCAGTATCGTACTTGGGACAAATGAGGAAAATATTAAAAATTCTGTTGTAACAGTAAACACACAGTAAACTTTGCCAAGGCTGTGTTTATATATACAAAATATCCTTACATCTAACCTTTAATTCAGAAAAAAACACTTACTTTTCCCATTACTCCTCTTAATGATTTTCAAAGGCCTAGAAATCAGGAGAAAGGGCATTAAGCTGTGTTTTGTTCTAAATGATCTTCAGCAGCTGGTGACAGATGAGAAGACCAAAAAATGTTTTCTTTACATAACCCTGTACAGTATCTGAGATTGCCAAAAAAAAGCTGGTCTTAAAATACTTGTGCTAAGGCTATGTAGCTACTAATTCGAAAGTACGTGAGGTGACAATGCAGCAAGATTTTAACTGACCTTAAAAATGCCCTCATTTAGTTTAAGCTAAATATTACTAATCAGGCAATTCATGATTTTTTCCTACGTCCATGAAGCTATTGACCTCTGACATGGTTTTTATTAGAATATCGTTTATATTTCATCCTCACAATTTCATGTAGTCATTACTCATTAAAATATGGAGGCAAGATAATGATCAGAAGAGGGAAGAGCTGCCTGTGTGCATGTTTCTGATACAGATATTGACCAGACAAGGTGAACTTAGACTCTTTCCTCCTAATCCCAGTGCATACCGCTTCTGCTAGGAGTCACTGAATTGCTAAGTGTATGAAACAAAATACAATTCCTTTTAAAAATGTCTTTGGCAGAGGAATGTTCAAAGTTGCAAAGCAAAGTGCCATTTGCCCCAGGTGATATTACCTCTGCACTGCTGTCCTTATAGGGCACACTTGGGCTTACTTGTCACTGTAAATTGTCACTCAGTCTTGAGAAGTTAAATCTGAGATGATAAAACTGTGTGTGGTCCCCAGCTTCTTCAGCTTCCTCCTTTCTACTTCTAGAGCTCTATTTCCCTCTTCTCTCATTTTGCTCAGAATGCTTTATGGATCATGTACTTTTTTATCAGATTCTCATTTGATTTCACCAACTTTACTATTTTTTAGTGTGGTGTGACATTTTTTGTCTCTTGTAGTCACTGTGCATTTATTCTGAAGTAATGCAGAAAATTGGTGTGAACAATTTTCCTTCACTCTCTTCTCAGCTAAGGCATGTGTATATTGATAATGATGGGAAAAATGGCTGTTGTCTGAGTTGCAGTGTAGGCTGGTTGGTTTGTTCGTGTATTTGTTTTTCTAAAGCAACAGGCACCTGTGTATTGATGTTTTTACAGCTCTTTTCAAACCTTGTGCAATCGGTAGTGCAGGTAAAATTACAGGCTGGGTTCTTGCATTCAGGTAACCTATTGAGCTAAGTACCTATTACTTATCTGCAGGCTAACTATATTTCAGAAGAGCTGACTTATTTATCCTGAAGACTATACTGGAAGTTTTGTGCTCCTTTGTTTACTGTACACTCACTGACTGACAGAATGACTATTTACACCTATTTAACTGGTACTCCTAACCTTATCCTATAAACCTCATGCACCCTTTCACAATCATTATATATCATGCCTATATAAAATCTCTTGCTACAGCCAGGATTTTCAGATATACACAGATTATATACAAATTATACACAGTTTAGATCAGTCTCTTCCATGCCTAACAGATGGAAATAATATTCTGGAAGCTACTGTTTTTGTCAGTTTTGAACCATTTATTAAATGGGCAGAAATAGTTGGATAAATTGATAATTATCAGTAAAATATACCTAACTTGTCTTCCTCATCTGACAACAAGATGAGGGAAATGACAAGAGTTAATCATTCTGACACTGAGTAATGATTAATCAAGTCAAAACAACAAGACATCACAAAAAATCTAGCTGGAATCTATTACTCTTATTCTGAGAGTATTAGGACAGGTCTATGTTCAGTGCTTGATCAGGCAGAACTGCCCAATTCCTGGACAGAATAACTATTTCTCCATCTTCCACGGATTGGGTATTTTGCATTATTTTTAACCATACCTGGGGGATAGGATATTTTGTATGGAGAAGGCTGCTTCGATTTCATATGACTCATATATCAACAATCATCAGTTTTCTTAACAAAATAGCTACCACTAAGAAATTCTGAAAGACAGAAAACTCAGTTACACTAATCAGCAAGGTGTTTGCTTCTTCATCTTTGTTTTGACCCTGTTAGGAAGCACTAGGGCTTTCCTGGAGTATATTTTTGCTTATTTGCAGTGGGGGATACAATTACAGAGCAATTTTGTTCTTAGGCAGCAGAAAGATGTTGTGTAAGCAGAAAGCAACGACAGCTGAAGGTTTTTATGTGGTTCTTAATTCACTAATTAAAAAAGATCATTCTAGCAAACAGAATTGCCTCTTCAGATAATGCTTAATAAACATTTCAGTGACTAGATACCTTTAAACTCTGGTCAAGATTGCTACAGCTCAGAAGATTGCATTCAACTAGATTGCATATTATAGCATGCAAATTAGTTTTAGCTTTCATCAAAGAATTTTGAACTGTTTAGCATATTTATATCTCTTGTATTTACATTTGCTGAAAAAAGTGAATTTGTAACCACTGTAAGCCCGTGCAGATCTCCTTAACAGTGTGTATTGATTTTTACACAACATCAAGCTTTACCTCATTAATAATAGAGTCTTTTGACATAATGGCTCCATACAGACACAGGTTGTCATTCTTTTGGGAATCTGCTGTTTTGGGAGATATACGTAGGACTCCTTTCAGTGGGACATGTACAATGCTGATGACTGAATCTTAATAAAACCAGCTTTCTATGAGCACAACCAGCAACTCTGGGAAAACTCCTTACAGAAAACACCTGGTAGGGTTTGATAAGGTTAAAAACATCAGGAGCACTCATGAAAATGAGTGAACTTTCTTGATGATTTTTGTAGATTCCTCTGTCTCTTGGAGGGGAATTAAGAACAATACGCTGCCCAAATTAAAAGAAAATGATATTATGCCAGTGGCCATTAATAAGCCAAAGCAGCTGTTCTTCTTTGCTTCTGGGATACAGTCTGGGACTCAGCAACTAATTGCTGATATTGCACCACTACCAGAAAGAGCAAGGGATTTCTGTTTGTTCAGATTATAGAATTCCTATTTAGGACACAATGATCTTTAGCACTGAGGAGCTGAGGATTTTAATGCATCATGGGCTGGTAGTTGTTGCCACAGTGGAGCCTCACCACATGCTCTGTCTTAGCAACAGGCTCTGCAGGATGATACATATAGCAAGGCTGCGGTTAAACAATTGTAGTGTGATTTACACTTCATCAAGAGGATTGCAAAAAAAATAAAACAAGCTTATTAGTTGCAATATATATAGAAATTTGTCTGATCAGAAGTGACTGAAGATAACTGTTGTGAAAATAATATGATGCTAATGTAGTTGTTTCTTTTATTGTCAGGATAATTGAAATACTTTAAAGAAAAAACAATCTCATGGGTATGGTAGCAATGCTCTAATTTTAACACTCTACTATGCTTCATCTACTTTTTTTTTCCATATCTCCTTATGTCTGTGCCTAGAAGGGTTGATACAAACTTGCTATTCACTCAGGAGAGTAGCACATTTGAGATAATTTCCTTTCTAATTAATTTATTATTAATTTGCATCATAAAGATTTCCTTACTTCTGCAGTTGTTGAATAATAATTCTTCCCATAAATGGAAGAAATGTGATAAAGGACCATATTCCCCATATTTTGCAAACCTGGCAGTGAGTCTCACCAAAGCACCCATGGGAGGATTTTTGGTGTTTATCACTCAAGCATATGGAATTTAAGATGCACAAATAGCTTAAATGCGGGGGGAATATCATTATATCTGATTTTTGGGAGTCTGGCTCCCAGGGTGCCACTACCTATACAGAGAATATAGGAAAAGACACATGGAAATGTACTTCTCATCAGCCAATGTGCTAGATTTCTGCACTACTTGAGATTCCTCTCTTTATGAATACTGCTTCAACATTGCATCAGGTTTGAGATTCCTTCTTCCTTTGAGTTAATGGACCATTAATTTCAATTGGATATGGGCATCTCAGTATCATTTTTGGATTTAGGCCTGAGTGGAAGAGTGTTGTTTTGTACTACATGTTTTCCTGGATGTAAAGTGGTGGTAGTATGAAAACCATTTGCCTCTGCGGTTTGCCTTTGATGGTAATATGGAACTAATATTTGGTTTGAAAGCCCCCATTTGTTCTGGCAGGGCTTTTTTGTTTTGATTTCTTGTCATATAACATTAAATCACACTCTCATAGCTTATTCTACTTTTCTCTTTTCCTTGTCCATGTTTTCTCTCAAAAAAATGCCAATTCTAGGATTCAAAAAGACAAATTTAGGGTAAAACTTAAAATTCAATTCAGTTTCACACATGCTTTTAATTCATAATTGTTTTAATATAAATAATTTCACCAGAGCTGGAGATTGAATAGAAAAATATTAATTAAAATGGTATCATGTATAATCATGTATAATGTGCCCTTTTAAAAGAAAAAGGATGAAATGGTAATGAAATATAATAATTGGAAATTATTCTTGTGTCTACCATATGAAATTAAGTCAATTTTAATGAAATCTGTATAGAAACAACAGGAAACTATATGAAGCAGTGAGCAGCCCTAAGAACTTGTACAAATGTGTTTGCACTGTTGGTGACGCTTTTTGTTCCTGGCCTTGCTTCTGGCCCATGTTATCTGGGGTGGCACTTAGTTGGATGGGATATTCTGCTTTTCACCCGAGGATGGAGGTGGCTTATTTGAATGGGAGGCTGAAATGAAAAGGAAAGGGAGCCACTCTTACAACTGCATGTTGGGAGCTTGCACAGCCTGATTTTTCTGCCCTCTTTCCTGACACATGGGCAAAGTGGGTCAAAATCCAATGTACATGACTTTATATGTCTTTCATGCTTGCTTTATATAGCTGTCCACACATAGATCAGTGGACATTCAGACATGTTTTTTGCACAACAGGATGAGTGATAAGAAAGCCGGCGTGAAGTAAGAAACTTTGCTTGTGTATTGCTGGGTGGGCTCAGGTACTGTGTTCCTGTGCTGCCTCAGAGCACCTCTCCCAGAGCCTCCCCAGACCAGAAGCTTTCCATAGGAGTGGCTGGTAGACAATGAACCACAAATTCTCCACTTTTGCCAGAAGCCTTCTTATTGCATGTTTTTTCCCCTTCTGTGAATAATTTTTTGTTCCCTGCTTTGTTGCTTTATCTTACTGCCCTGAAAAGAAAGTTTGCTTTTTTACCTTTTGTTCTCTTCTATACAAGAAGAGGAGACATAAGAAACTGCTTTTCTATCTTCAGCTGACCTCCTGAACATGCCTTCTCTGTAGACAGAGTGATCACAAAGGTTAATGACTCATCATTGTGCCTAATCCGGTAAGTAGTACAGAACTTTTCAGAAAATGACAAAATTCCACATCCATAGATTGAAATTAAAAAACACAGACTTTTTACAATAATATACAATTGACTAGATCTCATAACTTGCATACTGGCAGACTCTCAAATCATCCAAGCAAAGAAATCTGAAGGTATTTATCCAAGATAAAAGGATGAAAGGGCTTTCTGCACTTCAGTTCCCCAGGATATTTTGGGTCCCTGGCTGTTTCCAGTATTTCCTATGCCTTTTCTAGATGTTGCATCTCTAAAATACCGCAAAACATATTTTGGGTGCTGAGCATAAAATTGCGTAGTTAACAGAACTCAGTATATATGAATTAGAAAACTGAAAATTATCTTTGAGATTCCGTTTAAACTTACAGGGTCTTGAGGGAATATACTGACAAACACTTGCCAGTCTCACATCTGCAGCACGGATGCCTGTGCACAAGGGCAAATTACCATATCTTCAGAGAGTGTGAATATATCTCAGAGTAGCTGAAGATGTATAGTGTTGAGGAATGCCTAATAAAACTCAAACTACCTTTATGTAATACATTAATTTTCAGAATTTGAGTTACTTAGGTCAAGATGAGCATTCAATGTGCTGAATGAAAGTTTACTGCCTTTGACTTGGAATTAAGATTATGTGCCAATGACCCAAGTCAAACAAACAAAAAAAAAAAGGACTTATTGAGCAGTGTCTGAAGATAAATAGTTTGGATTCTGCTTAGAAGTTGGCAGCTCTGACAGTTCAGAACCTTTGCTATTTGGAACAATATAAGAATGCTGCCACTTGTGCTTAAAAAAATCTCAGAGAAAACTGTGGGTGCTGCAAGACAGTCAGATTGATTGCTTGCTCTCAACAGAGGCATAGTGTGTGGGATCCTTGCCCTGGCTACTGCTCCAGGGAAATAAGCTAGGGGAAGGGATTGGTCTAACATGTCTCCCCAGTGGGCTGTCAGTGAGGCAGCTCATGGTGGGTCTGTGCTGTTCTACATGTGGGTCAACCCCACTCAGTGCTACGAGGTATTGGGACAGCAATGCAGAGTACAGGAGACACGGACATACTGGAGGCAAGTCCAGCAAAGGGACACTAAGATGGTTAAGTGACTGGGACATGTCATAGGAGGAGAGGCTGAGAAAACAGGAACTGTTAGCCTGGAGAAGAGAAAGTTCAGGGAAGAACTCATCAATGTATATAAATCCCTAATGGGGAGGGAGCAAAGAAACTGGAGCCAGGCTCTTCCCACTGGTGCCCAGTGAGACAGTGAGATGAAATAAGGACAAGCCCAAATAGTTATTTAAGAATAAGAATAAAATAATTTACTGTGAGGATGGTAAAACACTGTTACACTTTGTCCAAAGAGGCAGTCTCTATCCATGGAGATATATTCAAAACCCAACAGGGCAAGGTGATGGTCAGCCTGCTGCATCTGACCCTTCTCTGACCCAGGTCTTGGACAAGGAGATCTCCAGAGGTGCCTGGCTACCTGAGCAATCCTCCACTGGGAACCACACTTCATTTCAGACATGGGTCTTCTGCAGGAGGGTGACCAGCCTCCCCCACCCTCTGCGGTGTTATGGGCAGGCTTCAATGAGGGGGAAGAATAAGCATGTAGCGGCAAGGAAAGAAAGGTGGCGGGTGCACAAGCACGTATCACAGGTGTTGCAAGTGGAGCAGTTTGAACTAAAGTGTAAGACCTGCAGACAGGTTTCGAGAAAGCAACAATCTTCTGTTTCCTAGAGAAAGGTTGTTGCTCTTTACAGAACCAATCTATAAATATTTCATGCTAGGAAGAAAGTAGTGAGTTCCTTCTCTCTACTCCAAATCTCTGCCTCAGAAGAAAAACACTACATGTGTAGGTGTTCTGCTCGTACATACATTTTTCAAGTTGTAAAAAGTAAACACATTTTTGCTACAGCAGGAAGGTAATGGTGAAATCTTTAAGAAATTGCTTCTTAGAGAGATAAATGGCACAGCAGGATCCAGCAAAATCCTAAAAGGATAATTCAGCAATAAACATTCTCGGGCATGAGAGTTATTTAATTTTTAAATTGCTATCACAACTTTTTTGAGAGAAAAAAAGCTCTCAGATTTTCAAGCGTGTTAAATAAATCTTCCCTGTGTCTCAGTAATATGTGCTGGAAGTGCCTGAGAGATTTCTCAAATATTTCTTATAGATTTACCTGTTCCCTGATAGAAATCTCAGTGATGGGATGCAAAAACCCTTGCTCAAACAAGCTGTCATATCACTACCAACAGAGCTATGTGTGTCAAAGGCATTTGTGCTGGGGTAAGGGTTTGCAGAAGAGGGTGTCCTGAGACCTATGAAAACGGATCCTTTCAAAATGATGTACAGAAAACTTCTTGATGGATACAGGGAATGGGGAATGCAGTCAGTTCATCACATGTTGTCTGTGCTGGTCTTTCCTCCTCAGGGGGAGGACTCCTTATACTCTTTCCCTGCTTCAGCTTGCTGTCCCTCTCACGGAAGACAGTCCTCCGTAAACTGCTCCAACATGAGTCCTTCCCATGGGCTTCTCCAGCGTGGGACCCTTCTATGGGGTGCAGTTCTTCAGGAACAGGCTGCTCCCGCATGGGTCCCCCACAGGATCATGAGTATTGACAGCAAACCTGCTCCAGCATGGGCTCCTCTCTCCATGGAGCCACAGGTTCTGCCAGGAGCCCATTCCAGTGCAGGCTTTCCACAGGGTCACAGACATTTGGGCATCCAGTGTGAAGTCCTCTATGGGCTGCAAGTGGACTCTGTTCTACTGTGGACCCCCATGGGCTGCAGAGGAACAGCTGCCTCACCATGGTCTGCACTACAGGATGCAGGGGAATCTCTGCACATGGAGCACGACCTCCCTCCCCTTCTTCCTTGAACCTGCTGCCTGCAGGGCTGTTTCTCTGACATATTCTCACTCCTCTCCCTGGCTGCCATCACTCTTGCACAGTAACTTTTCCTACTTCTTAAATATGTTATCCCAGAGGCACTACCACCATCAGCGATGGGCTCAGTCTTGGCAGGTCACAGATGTTCCTTGGAACTGGCTGGCATTGGCACTGTTGGACAGAGGCAAAGCTTCTGGCAGTTTCTCACAGAAACCATCCCTGCAGACCCTCATTATCAAAACCTGGCAGGCAAATACAATACACACAGGGGAATTACTGTAGCAATGGATAGCTCAGTGCTGTAGCAATGAGAGTAGCTAGGACCCCTCTTCCAGTTCATGCCACTGTTTGCATTTTTACTAAGATCAAGGATTCAGTGTTAATTCTGAGAACTGATTATTCTTTACAAAATAAATGGATTGTGTCAAATTGTTTGTATAATGAGCAAACTGAGAAAGGAGAGGCATCTAATTCACTCACTTAGCAGCCTCATCCTGACTTTCCAGGCCAACATTTGACCTTTGCTCTTGGGTCCTCTCATTCATTTTCCACCAAAATGAGTTATTCCTTTTCCTCTCCTGCATCTACCTTCTTCATGACTTATCCCTTGCTTCTTGCTGCAAAGGAAACAACACCACCTGTTCTTTGTACCCCAGGGCAGAAGCACATATAACAGCACATTTAAAAGCAGGATTAATAGATACGGGGCAATGTCATAAAATAATCTGAATATCATTTTGCTTAGAAATCATTAGTAAAATCCTGACACTACTGAATCAAAGGAACTTTTCCCAGCAAAGCTTACTGAGACAAGGCCCAGGTAGCCCCATATACATGTTAGATTCATTATTCACAGGGAGTCACAAATATTTAAATCCATAAAAAAAGTGAGGGATTGACTATTTTGCCGAAGAAGAAGAAATAGATGTCAATGACATCATGGAAAATGTTGATGGAATACTAGACTTGTAATTTCACAACAGTGCTTTTAGACCATTTTCTTGGCTTTTGTTTGTTGGAATGGAAAGGGTGGTGTTAAAATATTCCAGCTTCCGGTGATGTAATTTCTTTATGCATTTGATTTTGCAGGTCTACATACATAATGTTATTAGGCAATAGGTCTCAAGGTGTCACAAAACAAAAACATCACCTCTTTTACGTAGAATGCTTTTGCGTAAAAGAATGCATCTTTGCAAAAGGAAAGTGATAAGATATATTCTTTCCCACAGTATGTCAAATAATTTTCATTTTCTTATAATTAATCATATTTCACTTTGATCTGTGGATTCTGACTATCATTACTGAATACAGAAATCTTGTGGTTTTATGGTTAATGTTGACTATTCAAAGCAAGAAGAGTTCTGCTCAGAAATAACCCAAATTTAACAAGTAATGGTTTCTCCCCTGTACTCTCCAGGAGGAGGGGAGCTATACCTTTAAGAGAGTTCCAACTTTAGTATAAATAATAGTGAAGTTACATACAAAATTAATCACTGTTCTTAATCTTGTTTTAAAGTGATACTTTCCCCGATTCCAGTATACTGAACTCAATTCCCTTTTGGTTTTGAAGGCTTTTTTTTTTCCCTATCAGCTAGTGTATCCTGTTGGAGAAGCTTAACCATCCCTTTAATCAGAAATAATGTTTCACTTTTACTCACCATAAGTAGACCATTACAGTGATCTGGCATTTGAATTTGGACCAATTATGCTAAATAACAAATATAGCAATTAATCAGAGACTTCCTTAGGAAGCAAAAATTGAGAATAATCAATCTTCAAACATTCTACCTTGCCTTGCACTTTTCCAATTTTGATTACCAAATGCAAACCCCTGTTGTGCCTAGTAAATCTGTATTTTCAAAGCTATTCAGCAGACATCAGACATAATCTCAAAGATGTCAATTTATTTATGCAGAATTCAACACCTGTTGAGGCTTCTAAACAGAGAGGTAGGAGTCTTTTTTAAATAAGTCACCCCTGGAGAGACACGTGTCTCCAGGCTGCATTCTTAAATTCAGTGGGCTCCTACAGACTGGCTACAATTCGTTTAATAAATTTAGTTGCAATGAACTTGGGACCATATTGAATTACAATTGTTAGTCACAGATAGTCTCTGAGTTTTAGAAAGTCACTTTAAAATTCAAAAAACCTGGAGACTGCCCCCTGTTGTGACCTATACTCCATTCCTTCTCCTCCAAGTCTGTAGAGATACCTTTATTATAATTTGAGGTAGCTTTCTTAAATGAGACTCAAGCATCCAAACTTGCCACTTCTGTTCTGCATTGTAGTTTTTACTTGGAAATTATGTAAACTGAAACAACATATTTAGGAAAAAACTTTGTTGTGATGAAAAAATTCATTCACAAAGTGATTTGTGAAAGAGGTGTTCAAGAAAAGACTGGATGTGGCACTTAGTGCCATAGTGTAGTAACAGTAGCAGTAGTGGATCAAGGTTGGACTTGATGATCTCAGAGGTCCTTTCCAACTCATCTTATTCTATGATTCTATGATGTTTCTCTTTAACTTAATCCCTGTTTTCTCTGAACTTCAATATATACTATGAGTTTTAGCCTGCATTTTTTTAATTCAAATTATACCGATGCAAATTCATGAAGCGTTCTATGTTTTTCTCATGTTCTCCCCTGCTCTCTGCTGGGCTGGAATTTCTTCTGCAGCACATTTCAGACAGGCAGTTTCTCTCTGGAGTTTCTTCTCCACCCTGCTACATGTCTCAACTGGGGAGGCTTCAGTGCCATGCCTGCCCCTGCCCCAGGGCTGGGGGAGAGGGGGCCCTGCCCTCACTCGGGTAGGCCTGCCACCTCCTCCTACATGGCTCCTTAATTTCTTCTGCACAATCCACCTGCTCTTTCGTTTTCTTAAATATGTCATTAGCAGAGGCATTACTAAAACTTTTGATTGGCTTTGCTCTGGAAATCCGCCTGGACCTGACTATTTCAGCCCAGGGGGACTGGTAAACTCACAACATTTATTTATACCTGCCCATCCCCCACACCAAGGCAGCAGTGTGCCCAGGTGGCCAAGCAAGCCAGTATCTTGACCTGTATCAAGAATAGCATAGGCAGCAGGACCAGGAAAGTGGTAATCTCCCTGCACTCAGCATTGCTAAGGCCCGCAGCTCAAGTATCATGTTGCCCTCACTTTAAAAAGGACATACAGATACTGGAGCCTTTCCAGCAAAGGGCAACAAGGCTTGTGAAAGGTCTAGAAAACATGTCTTATGAGGAACAGCTGAGGGAG
>VYXB01000034.1:0-19476 GCA_013397135.1 Pachyramphus minor | reverse complement strand
ACTCCCACCAGGATATCAGCCTTATATATTCCTAACTGCAGTGGGGACCCTGATGACAGGGGATGCAGAGAAGGCAGAATTACTGAACGCCTTCTTTGCATCGCTCTTCACCGACAAGACCAGCTCTCAGGAATCTCTGACCCAGGAGACCAGGGTAAAGGAATCTTGGAAGAAAGACTTTCCCTTGGTCAAGGAAGATCGAGTTAGAGAGCACCTGGGCAGACTTGACATCCACAAGTCCATGGGCCCTGATGGGATGCATCCATGAGTTCTGAGGGAACTGGTGGACACCATAGTAAGGCCGCTCACAATCATCTTTGAAAGGTTGTAGTGATCAGGAGAGGTGCCTGAGGACTGGAAGAAAGCAAATGTCCCCCCCAAGTCTTCAAAATGGGCAAGAAGGAGGACNAAATGGGCAAGAAGGAGGACCCAGGGAACTACCGACCAGTCAGCCTCACCTCAATCCCTGGAAAGGTGATGGAGCGCCTCATTTTGGAGGCCATCTGTTTCCACATGGAGAACAAGAAGGTGATCAGGAGTAGCCAGGATGTATTCACTAAAGGTAAATCATGCTTGACCAACCTGATTGCCTTCTATGATGAAACAACTACCAGGATGGATGAGGGGAGAGCAGTGGATAATTGTCTACCTCGACTTCAGCAAGGCTTTCTACACTGTCTCTCACAACATCCTCATAGGCAAACTCAGGAAGTGTAGACTGGATGAGTGGACGGTGAGGTGGATTGAGAACTGGCTGAATGGCAGATCTCAGAGAGTTGTAATTAGTGGCACAGGGTCCTGTTGGGGGCCCGTCACTAGTGATGTCCCCCAAGGTTCTATACCGGGCCCAGTACTATTTAATGCATTCATCAGTGACTTGGACGAAGGGGTAGATGCCTCCTCAGCAAGTTCGCTGATGACACAAAGCTGGGAGGAGTGGCCAATGCCCCAGAGAGCTGTGCAGCCCTTCAGAAGGACTTCGACAGGTTGGAGAGATGGGCAGAGAAGAACTGTCTGAAATTCAACAAAGGCAAAGGCAGGGTCCTGTACCTGGGGAGGAATGACCCCAGGCACTGGGACAGGCTGGGGGCTGACCTGCTGGAAAGCAGCTCTGCAGAGAAGGACCTGGGGGTCCTGGTGGACAACAAGCTGTCCATGAGCCAGCAGTGGGTCCTTGTGGCCAAGAAGGCCAATGGTATCCTCGGGTGCATTAGGAAGAGCATTGACAGCAGGTCGCAGGAAGTGATCCTGCCCCTCTACTGAGCCCTGGTGTTGCTGCATCTGGAGCACTGTGTCCAGTTCTGGGCTCCTCAGCACAAGAGAGACATGGAGCTCCTGGAGCGGGTCCAGCAGAGGGCGACAAAGATGATGAGGGGCATCTCTCTTACGAGGAAAGGCTGAGAGAACTGGGCCTGTTCAGCCTTGAGAAGCGACATCTGAGAGGGGACCTTATTGATGGCTATCAGTATCTGAAGGGAAGGTGTCAGAGGATGAAGCCAGGCTCTGCTTGGTGGTGCCAAGCCATAGGAAAGAGGCAATGGGCAGAAACCAATGCACGGGAAGTTCCAGCTGAACACGAGGAAGAACTTCTTTCCTGTGTGGGTGACAGCGCCCTGGAACAGATTGCCCAGAGAGGTTGTGGAGTCTCCCTCACTGGAGATATTCAAGAACCATCTGGATGCAATCCTGATAAAATCAAGCAGTTACAGGTCCTAAGTGGGACTTGGACTGGAACTCCGGCTGGAAAGCAAAACCTGTGATGTCAAGTGTGACTGCTATGAGGCTGCACTTGGAGATGCTATGAGGAAAGTAAATTCCAATCCAGCCAGACCCAATACACATACCTTGGACATTAGAATCTCACAGAACTGCAGATTCTCAGGTCATGCATATTTATTTTACAAATATGGGCAAATAAAATATCATTATTTAGAATCAGGTTGTGGAGTCGCCCTCACTGGAGATATTCAAGAACCATCTGGATGCAATCCTGTGCCATGTGCTCTAGGACATCCCTGCTTGAGCAGGGAGGTTGGACCAGATGACCCACTGTGGTCCCTTCCAACCTGAACCATTCTGAGATTCTGTATTGAGCTTCAGAGATAGTTTTTACTCAGCTGAAGTACAGGAAGTTTAATTCTGTAGGAATGTTTTCTGTGAATGAGTTAAGATTTTATGGGCTATGTGAAAAGTTTTAATCCTTTTCTCCTTAAGCCTACTTTTTATAATTGAAACTGTCTAGTCTTTTCCTCAAAAATACAGTTAATCTTTGGTTGAGTAGTGTAAATGTAGAAAAACCTTCGGAAGAGTTGCTTGAGGAAGGAAAAGTTAGTGTTTGCTCAAGGAAGCCTTGCTGCCTGGGAAAAGATATTTTCCCATGAATAGTTTTATGTGTTTTTCTCTCCCTGCCTGCCAGGCAAGTTGACTCCCTGTTACAAGAAAAGATAAAGTTCTCGCAGAGATGCTGGGAGGCCCCCGCAGGGGGGCCCGGCAGGCCATAAAAGGCACCGAGAGAACAAGCGGTGTGCGTTTTTCCCCCTGACTGGTGCAAGCTAGCACCGTATTTGTTAGTGTTTTCAACTTTCAGAAATAAACTTTTCTAGATCCTTAGCTGTAGCCTGGTATCTGGGGTACCCGCCTGCATTTTTTCACACAAGTAGCATGGAAATATAGGGAATAAAGGAGAAAAGCGAGAAGAATTATTATAATTATATTATTAATTATGCTTCAGGGAGGGAATATTTCCATAAAACTTTCCAGCGCGTACAGTTCCTCCTACTAGATCTCTCAAATGCAATTAAAACCTTCAGGAATCAATACCGACCTCAGAAGGGTTTGGGTGAGATCCTTTGTCCTGAGCTCGTAGGTGATCTAGCAGGGAAGACAGCTTTGTTCCATTTCCTCGGTCATCTTTCTTACACAGAGGCTAGCGAGAAATCATTTATATCCTTCTGAGACCTCCCTCCCTTCTTCTCTCTTCCCTTTTCGACATATAAATGGAAATATCTAATTTTCCCCCATATTTGCCTGGCTTCCCCACCACTGCATTCATTAGTTATACACAAAAGGTATATCACTTCAAATAGTTGTTCAGTTGCTGAACTTATCAAACCAGAGCCAGCTTGAAGAACAGATTGCTTTAATAACTGCCTACTTTGACAACAGTTGAAGAGCAGCATAATTCTTTCCTGTCTTTCATCATCTGAACTGGAGGTCCTGTCAGTCACCATAAAAGTAAGTGCCCTATAATCTCTGTAGTAAGGAAGGGGGTGAAGAAGACCCTGTTATATGCAGGACAATATGTCAAAAGGGGGAAGGGGGAAGGGAGGGGAGTGGAGGTGCTCCAGATTAACATAGCTAGGAAGGGAGAAGTAAGATGCTCTTCCTTCAGTCACAGTCCCATTCCTTTGTCCCAAACTTATTCCCCGAGGGAGCCATCTCATAAATTGAAAAACCAGCCACACAAACACAATTAAGTGCATATCAAGTAGAATGTGGCACTGCAGGCAACACAAAACTGGACATTAGCTTTCATCTCTTCCCCTGCTTCCATTTATTCTGTAAGTATATGAATTTTGCATACTTCTCAAGAGATGATTTCTAAAAATGGGGCCACAACAGAAATTGGCATTAGTATGTGATATGAATGCATCCAAAGGGCTTTAGGTATGATTTAGGTATGATGGTGACAACAAGCAGATGGACTCTTGTGATATGCAATTTCAATGTTCTGTAGACTTTTTAGAGTCTTTCAGAGAATCAGAACTGTAGAAACAAATTAAACACAACAAAGCAACCACACATGTTTTGAATTGGGAGGTCTATTGACTATAGGTGTAAGAACCTTATATACAGTGCATTTAAGATTTGAAAGCAACTATACACACCATGCATCTGTCATTTGATAGAAGGAAAGTCCACCTTTCACATTTTACAGTTTAATAAGGGATCACGTTATTAAGCAAGCTAGAATGACTTTTCCAACTACACCAATCCCAGTGTAAATTCATGGTAATTATGTTTTGATGGTAAAACGAAAGACTGATGATAAAGTATCAATGGAAAAAACTTTTATTTTCCAAATATGGGCAAATAAAATGTCATTATTTAGAATCAGAAATTACATATATTTTATTGAGATGAAAAGTGCTGCCTAACATCTTCAACTTGCACACTGCCAACTTTACAAGGTATGATCCTATATTTAGATGTAACACTGTCTCACTGGGCTTAATGGGTCAAAATTCTTCAAATACTGGATTCTGTAAAGTTAAAAGTAAGGTCAAACACTTGTGTGTGTGTGTGTGTGTGTGTCCCCAAGTTCACCTCTGCTTTTGCATAGGCTGAAATAGAAATAGTGCATGTATTTTGCTATCAGTAATTGTACCGAGTTAAAGTTCTCTTAGAAAATTGCACCAAATTGTGAGTTTAATACTAATAAAAAGGTAGTTAGATTAAGAATGATGTAATAGTCACCTGCTGAGCACCTGCGATGGCTATGCAAAATATCATTAAAGCTGATGCAATTAGCTAAGTAAGGCATTCCTTGTAGGTGGCAGGATCCACTGATAATGAGGAAAAAAAAAAAAAGCAGGGACAGGAAAGGAACAATTCAATTCACATCAATAATTTATTTTATTTCTGAAATGTAATACACTCATTTTTAAAAGTAAACTTAAAAAATATTTTTAAATGAGAGATGTTAAATTAAATTGCATCTTTCTATTCTGGTTCATTTATCATTGTCATAGAGAGGAAAGTTTACCTCTCTCACTATGAAGAAGCAAACTGTTACCAATTCCTATTTTAGACCTTGAAACTGTGATATGTCAATTGAACAATGGAATTTTAATAAAACCTCTGACTAGCTTTAGAGCATCCTGGATTATTAGTCTGACTTCTTGTGGCAAACATGGGAATATTCATTTGTTTACTGAGCAAGTAGATGAAAAAGACACTAACAGCAGTATCCTTGCCGAGTTCTACAAATAAATAGGCTATCAGCAGTAGATATATTAAAATTGGGATTGGTGACTGATTATAGATATATATGAAGCAAATGCAATCATTTCCCCATACAGAACACAACAATCACATATTTTAGTTTACCAAGATTTTTAAAAGAACAATAATCTTGCATCATCAGAGTAGATGAAACTGTTGGCTTGTAAATAAAACGTGCAAATTTACAAATTTCTTAAGAATCTTTCCGGGTAAGCTAGATCCTGAACTTTATCTTCTGTTAAAGAGGACACTTAAGCAAATATTAAAGACATGACATGAACAGAGAAGGAAGGATGAAAGCTAAGCATATCTAAGTCTTTACTTCACAAAACATATGTTCTGACAGTACATTTGTGCAGGACTTTTACCTACACAGTGAAAAGAGCATAGGTTCCCTAAGATTTTCATTTTATAAGATCCATGCGATTCGGATGTCTTTGAAAACACAGGCAAAATAGGACCACTGAGAAACAATTATGACACCGTGTTTTTTCAAAAACATTGGAAGAACTGAAGCTCTGTTAAACAGCATGTTCATTCTTAAAACTAAAAGCTTCCCTTTTTGGTCTTGAGTGTTCAAGAGAACTGACTGCAATAGAGAGTGTTAGAGGAAAATATATCATGCTGGACACAACAGCCTGAGAGAGGCAAGGCTGCTGCTGCTGCTGCTGCTGCTCCATGTCCCTAGGTCCAAACAGTAGCAAGGCTGAAAATGCATTCCCGACAGGGACACACACAGAGCACACATATACACCACATATATATATATATATATACACACATACATGGCTGGCCACACAGATCACTGACAGATGCTCAGAGCACTCACATGAACAGAGACAGCACCAACAGCCTCATTCTACTCATAGCTGGCCCCTGGATCCCAGTCTCCCCAGCTGCCAGCACCTGGACATATGAGCTCCCGAGGCCCCAGCCCCGCTCCAGTTGCTGGTACAGACCATTGTGCGCGTGTGCACACACACACAGAGCTGGCCAGGACTTCCCAGGTCCCAATAGCTGACCCCTCCCAATGTTCTCACCCTTAGAGATACACAGGCGCTCTCACACCCAGACCTGGACCTCGGGGACTCACTCACCCACTTGCTCCCAGCCCACTTCACCTACTCCCCAGCTTGTCAGACTCGATCTTCAGTAGTGATCACACACACTCACTCACACACCTATCTGCACTTGCTCCAGTTGCTGGCACCATGGATACGCAGGCCCTCTGACTCATGGTCTGATGCCAGTTGCTGCGCTCAGACCCCCACTCACACACATACACACAGAATAGAGAGCCCTCAGCCATGAAAGAGTTAGAAAGGAATTTTATAAGAAGATAGGACAGACTGCATGGATCAGGTGCCAGGCATAGCCAGACAAGTGTACTGACCAGCAAACTATTTGCATGCAACTGGCCCTTTTTATCCCCTTACTCCTCTATTCGTCCACACTTGTTCCTCCCCAAATCACCTAAACCACTCCCTTTTCCTGACTTTGGTTCCTCCCCTAAACATGCCATAATAAGTCCTGTGCAATCCCATCACGAACTGCTTTTCCCCTGTATCTCATAAAAAGTCCCACCCCTAGGCAGCAACCTCCCTTAGTCTGGTGATCTGGAGAGCTGCTCCCGATGACTCGTATTTCTCAGTGCTTCTTCTAAAGTAATCTATGCTGTATAGACATACTCAGAGATTTAAAAAAATATTAAAATATATAACATATTTTGTTAAAATTTTAAAAATATTAAAATATATAGAATAATCTACCTATATTTTAGAACCATGATGGTTACTACATTAGTGAGGGTTGTTTGACTGCATACCTGCAATATGCACTTGCTTTAAAAGGTACACTTTGGTTAAAAATTAAGTAAATGAAATTTTATAGCAGAGCATATCAAAAGACTTAGCTATTCACAGTACTTCGTCCAAATTACTTAAAATGCAAGCCATTCAAGTATGCAGACTTTCAGAGAAAACTGAACTAACTGCTGTGCAAGTTCTAGAAATTACACGGATGTAAGTTTTTATCCTAGAAAGGCCTAGCAATTTTTTTCTTCAATATCTGAGAGAAGTTAAAGTTGGAAAGAGACCTTCCATGCTATTAAAGTGCAATATTACAGCTGAATTTTCAATCTGCATAGACAGTGTCTCTTGACTCAAAAAAAGTCAGGATATATGATATCTCTTATAATCTCAGATCGTTAACAACAATGACATAGCTATAAAGTAAATAACTTTTTTTTTTCCACAACTCTTTCCTTAAAGAATCTTTCCTTAAATAAATGCAGAAAAAATACTTTATCTGGTTCAGACATCGCTCTGTCTAAGGGAGTTGCCATAATGAACTATTCAGTGAGAATTTGGGAGAGAAAGGAAGGTGAAGAGGCAAAATGGTAGCAGGTGATGAACAAAGATTACTGTGGAACAGAGTTTCGGGAAAATGGATCCAGACAAAAACTCAATTAATTATGAAAACGATCCTGTTTCACTGTTAAAGCTTCTGGCAATCCATTGGAATAAGTCCCTAGCCTATAAATCACCTTGTATTGCATCCTCAGGTGATGACCAAAAACCCTATGAAACTTCCAGTGACTAGTTTCTTCCTTTTTTAGTTAAGAAAAAGAGTGGCCAAAAGAAATCCTCCACTTTGTTATAGGTCTTATTAGGTATAAATAGGTGTTCTTGCAAAGTTTGTAGTGTAGTTACATTTAGTAGTAGGAAGTGACAAGTTACTGGTTGTTCAGCTGTCAGTTACAGAAAGGTGCAGTTTGCCCAGAGACAAGAGGACCTATCAGCAGCAAAGGACATTTTGAAAATGTTGGGGACCCTTCCCCTAATGACCATGTAATGGGGGACACGTTGTAGGCGTGTCGGAAAGTCTGTAACCCCGAAGTACCTCAGCCAATGGGGAAACGGGGAGGGACCTGCGTTTCAGGCAAAGGGGATAAAAGAGGCTGCGACCTCTGTCAAGTGGAGAGACTTCAGTGGGGATTGTCCAGTGAACTATCCCTTTTATTCGAATAAAAGCTTTAGTTAGCTCCTCTGTCTCTTGGCTATTTTTGAGGCTCTTAATACCAGAAATATTTTTCGGAACAGTCTGAAAAATATCGGAAATTACTATATGTAACCAAATGCCTCGGATGGCCCCCCAGCGGTTAGCTATCGCTGCCACCCCGGGCCCTGCGGCCCCTGGAAGCCAGTGCGCCCTGGGCTCTCCCGAATTTCAGGAGAGGAGAGATCTCCTGTGACGTCTCTGATGGCCTGTGGGCACGGCTTGAGGCTACACCCCGGCCCAGCTCCTCTCCGTGCTGGGCGCCGGCCGCGCCAGGCCCTGAGAACCGCCTCCTCCCCGGGACCGCGGCGAGGGCCTCGGAGCGAGGACCCTGCTGTTTTGCACGTCTCCGGAAAGCGACGGGGCGTCGCTGGACAGCTCCGGAGCGCAGCGCAGCGCTTATGTTCTGGAGACGGCGCAGATGTGTGCGGCGGGGCCAGGAAGCCCTGCCGCGGCTACCTTTCCTCCCAGAGGGCGATCCCGGAAGAGAGCTCAGAGAGCGCTCCTCCCGCCCACCTCGGGCCCCCTCGAGTTTCTGTGGCGTGGGGCACACCGGCGGCGGGGCGGGGGGTGAGGATAACCTCTACCTGCGGGAGTGGTAGCAGACGGGGTCCCCGCGCGAGAGGGGGCAGGGCGGATGGGGGATCTCTCCGCCGTCTCACACCGCAGCCGGTCTCCCTCGACGAGATGCGCCTTGTTTTGGTCCGCCCGACCAATCGGCTGGATCCTACGGAAGCCGGGATGGGCCCCTCGTGGAGGCAGCAGGCCTCCCCCCTGCCGACCATAACGCATTGCGCAGGGTGCACCACCACTACCTGGTGCTCCTGCGGCTTTTACGCCTCCGACGTGGAAACGCCATTGCAGTTCCAGACGGGCTTCTGCTCTGAGCAGCAGCAGCACCAGCAACAGCAACAGCAACAACAGGGCCAGGACAAGCAGAGTCTTCTCCAGCAGCCACAGCAGCAGCAGACCCCATGCCTCCAGTGCAACAACTACCTATTATGGGGCCGCTGTGACAGCAGCAGGGAATAACCTGCCCTCGCTGTTCTGCACTTCTTCGCCTCTCTCGGGTGCCCTCAGGACTCACTCCTCGCGGCTCTGCACTTTCGCCTCCTCCCGTCAGGGCAGCCAGTTGAACGTCAGCGAGCTCACCCCCTCCAGCTATGCCGGCTCGTCCAGAAGGCCCCACCAGTACCCCCAGTACCCCCAGTGCCATAGCCTGCAGCAGCAGCAAGCAGCCAGTCCCAGCAGCAGTCCCAGCAGCAGCAGCACCCACCATCACCACTACCAGCAGCGTCGGGAGAGCAATCCCTTCGCCGAAATAGCCATGAGTAGCTGCAGATACAACGGCGGCATCATGCGGCCGCTCAGCAACCCGAGCTCATCCCGTAGGAACCTGCACGAGCTTGACTCCGAGTCTCAGCCGCTCCAGCAGCCGCTCGTCGGCCCCATAGCCGCTGCTCCGGAGATCGTGGTCTCCAAGCCCGAGCACAACAACTCCAACAACCTGGCGCTCTACGGTTCCGGCGGCACGAACAACGTCGGGGGCAAGTCCAGCAAGAAGAAGAACCAGAACATCGGCTACAAGCTGGGGCACCGCCGGGCGCTCTTCGAGAAGCGCAAGCGCCTCAGCGACTACGCGCTCATCTTCGGCATGTTCGGCATCGTAGTCATGGTGATCGAGACAGAGCTGTCCTGGGGCGCCTACACGAAGGTACCTGCCACGCCGTTGGACCGCCTTCCTTTCGCTCTCGGCGCGGTCGGCGCAGCCCAACCCACGCCCCCTTCCCCCCAACCCCCGTGCCCCTTCTGTGGGCTCCTTGTCCGTCCCGGTCCGTGGGCTCGCGGAAAGGTGTCTCCGCAGCCGGGTGCACTCTCCTGTCAGTCGTTCAAATTCTTGCGGTCTAGCCGCCCCGCGCCGTCATCCTCGTGGAAAGGCGGCTGCCGCCCGACCCCGACATCACTTCGTTTCTCTTAGAGCCCAGCGCGGCGGGACTGTTCAGCCCTCACCCGGCCCTGCCGGGAAGCGTCCCTCGCCCCGAGGAGAGGTGAGAGGTATCCTGACCCCCCCGGCACCACCGTGTGGAGCCCACTGGTCCTCCGCCCTGAGACGAGATGCTCACCCCGTGGCTCCGCAACCGTGAGGCGAGGTGCCTCCCTCCCCCGGCCCCGCCGTGAGGCACCCTCCGGCCCCGACACTGTAAGGCGAGGCGATCTTCCCTCCCCTCCCACTTCAGGCTTCGCTGCTCGCAGTGGGGCTGGGGAGCCTGGCGGGGCGGGAACGGTTCCGTGTGTGTATCTCTGATGGACAGTGGTGTCTTTCTGTTGCAGGAGTCTCTGTATTCCCTCGCTCTGAAATGTCTTATTAGCCTCTCCACGATTATCTTGCTTGGGCTCATTATTGTATACCATGCAAGGGAAATTCAGGTAATTAATTAACTTTATGAATTGCTGAGTGTTTACATATCTGTGGTTGCAGAGTCCGTTTTCCTAAAGGCTTTACTGTGGTAAGTACTTTGCACTTCCTGCTGAGGCCTTTTGCATTGAAATTAAATGTAGAAGATGCTTGTTTCCAACAGCCTCCCTTAGGACATAGGAGGAGGTTGTATTTAATGGTCAGGCCACTGAATGGTTGGCCTGGCAATAATAGTGGCCAGACTTCGCGAACGAAGAACTGTGGAAGGTGTTTGTACGCCTTCCAGCCTGCGCATTGGATTTATTTTAGGTGGGACACAGTGCGCGCAGAACTGAGCCCACCCTTTAATCCTAAGGTTCATCTGCCTGGGCCAAGCGAGCTTGGACAGTGGCAGCGAGGTCCTCAGGACGTAGGTGGATTGCCTTACAGGGCTAACGGGCTCCACCTGCCCGGGGAGTTTCCCCGACCGGGAATCGAACCCGGGCCTCAGCAGTTACAGTGCCGTATCCTTAACCACTAGACCACTAGGGGCTCCCTGGCAATACCTAGCATTATCCATTCAAATGCACCCTTGTTCTGAGAATTTTTTGGTGAAGCTGTTAGAAGTTTATCAGGACATCAGGTTCATCTTTCCTTAAAAATACGTTCTTAAGTTTAGAGTCACAGGTGTAGGTGTACTCCTTTGGCAGAATGAATAAATTAGCTCATTTTATCTAGCTTCAGATTCAGTATTTCTTCCTTTAACTTCTGTTTCCTCTATTCCCTTGCAAAAATGCTGTCGATTTTTTCAGTGAACATATCCTTTTTTAACCGGTTCTAGTTTTCCCCGTAGTAATGAAGCTGATCTTCCCTGAAGAGAATAAGGCTTCTCTCACATTGGGAACAGTGGCTATGTTGGGAGATGGCAGTTCTTCATGCAGTGATCTGTAGAACAAATTAATTTTTCTGATGAATGAAGAAAACCAAATCCTAAATCAAGAACTGTAAAATGATCATTTAAAATTAACAACATAAAAATACTGAAGTGTAGATAGTTCTCTTCAGTGAATTTTGCTTCCACAAGAATATTGTAAAATTAGAGTCACTTTATTTCTGAGATACTTAAAATGGGGAAAAATATGACAGAAGTTTCTTACAAGATGTATTCTAAAATGTATTCTGTGTAAAGGTAGTGATATTTTGCGGGAAGATGTGCTATGTTCCTCATATGCAGTCTTTGGAATTGCTGCTTCAGTGCAAAACTAAATTAATTCCTAACTCTGGAACCTGACTAATGTTTCTATCCCAGTATGGCTAAGATTAGTGCACTAGTTATAGCAGATCACCTATAAGACCAGAAAAGGTTTTTAAAGAGACGTTTTTGTTTTGGAAGTTTTTTATTAGTATAGTAATTTTTTTTCAATGTGGTCATTTGCTGTTTGTATTTGTAAAGGTGCAAAGGGAACCTAAGCAATCCATTCAATATTTCTTTGCCACCTTCCCTTTCTGGTGTAATAAAGCTGGCATAGCTAATGTCCAGCTACACTGTCATCAGTGAGAGTGAGCCAGAGCAGGCCAGTAGAAGTAGGGAGTAGTGCGGAGTGCCAACAAATGGAAGTTGGGTTCTAAACAAGTTGCATTTAAGTTAGCTTTGCTAATGGAATGTTTTGTAAAGATTTGCTACAGGCAAATAACCTGCTCTATCCTTAGGTTCCTGGGAACAACAGTATGGTTTTAAAACTATATATGTTTTTCATTCCATCTCTATGGAGCAACTACTCTGGATTGCTCTGGGTCACCCAGTCTATTTACTAGGAAACATATCTGTTATGTAAAAACATACGTTTACTTTTCTTTTTTATTCTTTACTTTTTAAATAACAGAACAAAACATAGTATAAAGCAATAAAAATACTTCTGTAATGCACTGGTCTCATTTTCCTGTTTTGCGTGTTTGTGCAAAGGAAAGGAACAGGACTCCTACCTAAACTGTTCTTTCTGTATTAATCTTCCTCCCCTTATGCTATATTCAGAGCTTTACTAAGTCATGTTCCTTCTGCATCTTCTTGGAGAACATTTCTGACTGTCAACCCCAGTCACCGGAGCTTTTGGAAACTGTTGGTGCTGGATGGAAGTTTTCTAAATGTTGTAACTTAAGGACCTTATTCTGTGTTTTACCCTGCTAGAGGGAGTGGGGTCTGAATATATTATATAATAGAATAAGCGTTAAATAAAGATTATTATTTAAATTAAAAAATACCTTTAAGGGACACTGACTTTGAAAGAACTCCTTATTCAGTAACTTTAATTCAGTCACTTACTGATGGGTCTACTGAGTATCTCAAATGAATATAGTAACCCCGAGTGCTGAACCTCTGATTTAAAGTAGGAGATTGCCTCATGAAATATCTTTTTAATAATGCCTTTCTTGGGAATTTCTTTTACTTTATAGCACCAGAGAAGAAATCTGGATATCTAGGACCATACTTTTTTTTTTTTTTTTTCTCCCCTTGGATTTCACTTCTTGACACTATTACCTGCATAGAAGGTTATTGGGAAGAAAGAACAGCAGTTTTAGGAGCATCTCACCCTCTTTGGGTCCCTGAAGCACGTACATACAGAAATACATACGCATACTACATGAAAAGAAATTCCATATGTCCCAGTAATTGCTGAGAGTTATAGTGGTTCCTTGGCAGCACAGGCTGTCAGGGATTAAGCCATTTCACAGTTGTTTGAGACAAATAATAGAGCTGAAAGTCTGGCCTGTAGCATTTAAAAATATTGAACAATGCCTCAGAATATTTTTGGAGAGAGAAATCAAAAAGGAATACTGTGAGTATCTGATTTAGAACAGAAGGAAAACATGGGGAGGCAAAATTTAAGCTTATGTTAATGTGATCATGCCCTTTGTTATCTCACAGAGTGTTTGGGCTAGTGTTTTCTGAGGGACAGAGGTTAAGAAAGGCATGGACAAACCCGATAAGTGTGTTGAGTAACATATATGTTTATTGAAATGGTTGTGGGTATGCTCCTCTCTGCATGTGCCCTGTCATAGTAACTGATGTATATTATTCAGGTGTATTGTAATGTGCAGTTTTTTATGCTGCACATAGGAAAATATGGTACACAAAGGCCATAAGTAATCTGAGCCTCAGTTACACATCTCTTCCCAAGATGGTCAGATTTAATGCTGTCTTTGAGGGAAGCATTTTGAGTCTACTTAGCCACCAGCACAGATTAACATAAAATTTTTTTTGCATGCACTGACATACACAGTGTGTATAGCAAGATATCAATAACCATTAAAAACTCATTTTGCATAGAGATACCAAATTGAAATAAATATACTATGCAAAAAATCAATTTTTATGGTGAAACTAAGTACCAGACTTTTACAATCATTCTTTTAAATTGACATTTTTTATACTTGGGGGGGGGGTTGTGTATGTGCATGTACATGTATGAATGATAGAATAGTCTAACTTCATTTGAACAAAGTAAGAAAGTTTCATTTGTGTAGATAGCTATATCCACAAGATCTTGTGGATCAATTTCTAATGGCCTACTAGAAAATTTGGTCTTAACTCTGGATGTGGGAAGCATTCTGGAAAACATAAGATAACATGGTTTTCATGTAGCTTTATGAAAAACACTATTCTTTGCCTTCTGTGATTTGCATGCAGAAGGTGTTTGATGCCTCATGGTTTTATATAAGACTTAAACTTACTAACTTCTCTGCTCTGTGGCACTGTATTCAGGATGTAGAGTTCTTGGGAATTCCTACAGGCTCTCCAAGATCAAGGACAGGCCTTGGGATAGTTTACAGACCATTTAATTATATGCCTTCTGATGATGAAAGAAGGTGTTTTTCATCCCCTAGTTAGGGAAAGGCTTGAGATGTCTATCTCCAACCACCATATGATTTTCAATCACTTGTACTTAATACCTTCTTCCTCTCTGGGGAGTATAATGCTGGTTTTAGTTGCATAAGTGATATTCTGAGGACTAGAAGCTATAGAAAAATGTTTGATAAAAAAATTGGTAGAACAGCAGCCACAGAGGCTATATTTTTCTAGTCCATGTCATAGTTTCATCAGTTTTTTTATAAGGGTAAAGCAACTCCAGTATTTAACCAAGGAGTACAGCTTTATCATTGTTTATTGCTTCCTTTTTATTCCTTATAGCAGAGCAGTGATATTGTTTTCACGATTGTTCTTATACTGGGATTGTAAAGAAACTGGCCAATTTCCTTGTACTTTGCATTCACCAACATCCTCAGATAGCCTGCTAGGAATTTGTTTTGATATACTAATGATTTGCAAAATTAATTTTTCTACTTTTAAATAGCTTCAGAGAGTCTCTGGTCTAAGTTGTCTTTATGTGCAATCTGTCTACTCTGAATTTTTTTCTCTTTTCCTAATCTGGTGTTATATGAATTTAACACGAGTTGTTATATAAATGCACAAACACACATTAATATCTATGATGTGCTATCTATTTTTATATTTATACTGTGTGGTGTTAGAAACATCAAGTTTATTTATAGTTTAATATTCATGTCTTATTTTTATATGCCACATGTTGGAAATGCATTATATAATTTCAGATGAAAATAACGTTTTTTAATTTGTCTTATAGAGTGCAGGCTTAGTAAAGGTAGATGGCATTTTCTATTTGAAGAAGCTTTACAGAACACTGATGAAGAACTTAAATTAGATTTCAATGTTAGACTAATAATTAATAAGAAATTTGAAAGCTATGAGCAGGCATAACATCTTTGACCTTGACTGGCGTGTGGCCTTCTGCACAGGCTGCAGGACTCAATTTTATAGGAAGAGCTTGTTCTCTTTTTATTACTAGCATCATTCCCCATTCAAATGGGGAATAGTATCTTAAAATGAATGCATGGTTATTATAACAGAATTGACTAAAAGCAGCTGAGAGGGTGTATGCATATATATATATATAAAAAAATATTTTAAAATTCACGCACGCCTCTCCCCCCCTTTAAATTGTGCTGTTCAGCTGTTCTTTCTTTCCTCTATTCATTTTCCCTCCTTGCTTTCCAAATAGTAAATGTACACAACCAAGCAAGTAGGAACATGCAAATACCACTGCATTTTCCAAATTAAATGTTAACAATTGCATTTAGTAGGTTGCATAATTGCAAACATATAAAGTGTACGTGAAATCCTGTGCTAATTTCTAACTATTTTCAGTACATCCCAATTGACTTGTTATCCACAGCCTATTTTGTTCCAGAATGTTTGATATTCCTGTATTTTATGGACTGAATTTAGAGACACAGATTTGTATGGAAATTTACCTCATAAATATGTTTTTGAAGTGTTACTATTTTTTCAAATAGGAATTTTTGTACTGGATCTCTGTTCCTCTATGGCTTCGGGTGCTTTCTACCTTCTGTTACTGGTTTATATTAATCTGTATTCTGGATGCTCTAAGTACCTGGACCTCTTTATAGCTGTTTTACCATTTTTGTGATCTGACTGACAGCATTTGCAGGCTAATCACAAGAATCAAATGCACTTGAGCCTCACTGTATTTTGAAAGTTTGGCCTTTTATATCAATTAGTACATTTGCTAAGTGCAAACCAACTGTCTTTTGGTAATAAATAAATAGGTAGATTTGCCTTCCTGCCTGTATGAATTTCATTTTTATATCTAGCATACAAAGTCTTCAGAAAGACCACAGGCAAAAGAAAGTGTATGTGCTCATGTTGCATAGAACCAAGTGTGTTCCTTTAGCTTAATTCAACACTATGTTTCTTTGGTTTTAATAGTATTGCAATGGAGGTCAGAACTATACTGAAGAAAAAGAGAAGGAACATGAAGGAGCGAAACACAGGTCTAAAAAGAAAAGAATCTGAGTTGGGTTTTTTCCTGTTTTGTTTGTTTCTTACTGTGGTTAAATTCTTTCTTTCTTTTAGTGTCACTCCAACTACAATAAAGGTAACTTGTTATCACTTTCTTAAACAAAGAACTGGAGCAATCTTCTGGAAGACAAACTGAATGTGTTGGGGGGAAGATGTAGAATGTGATTTGGGATCTCTGAAGGACATATACAGAGAGCTCAGGCTTGCATTTCTAAACTTTTGAAGGATGGAAAGATGGAAAGGGGCAAAAAGCAATGCAGAAGAGGAATTGCTTGTTTGGCCCTGTATATGATGTGTGGCATGCTGGAAATACTTTCTTACATTCAGAAGGACATTCTTTGTGCATTTCACCTTCTCACCCCTTAAATTACTTCTAAGCTTTTGAATAATCTAATTTTTAAAATCCTGCAAAAGGTTTTTATTTCCAACTACATATTTACTGAACAGCCTTTTCTAGATTCAGACTAGAGGTGGTGTGAAGGCCTTCTCCTGTTGCTTTTTTTAAAAGTTACCTTGCATATCCCTACTCTCTACTAGTGACAAATATTGTTCAATTAAGTATTTAGTTAGTAAATCTTCAGGAACAACATTTACTAAACAGTAAGTGGTTTATTACTTTTGTTCCTGGGTGGTAAACTGAAGGCTTTGGTTCTGTAAGGACCTACATACATACATGTGCATTTAATTTTCAGCTACTAATAGACCTCACCTAGGCTACTCTGGTGTTTGCAGGCCTCTGCTTTTCATTTTTTGTTTTTTTGAAGGTGTGATTACAGTTCGTTTAGACACGGTCAACCTAGCTTTAAAACAGCTAGTTCGGGTACTGCTAGTAGTATTCGGGTATTGAGGTACAGCTGAACTGATTTTGAACTGATGAGTTATCTTTTAGAGTCTTTATGTAGTTTCTTGGATGGTTTTTCAGCCTGCATTGGTCTATTATTGGTACCTGAAGTTTGAAGAAAACTTGAATAAGTCTACTGAAGCTATAACCTCTACAGTCTGAAGCACCGATGTGCTCTAAAGAAATCTTAATGTTGTACTGCAAAAAGTATTTTCAATTTGTAATTTAGATTTCCATCCTGAAAAACCTTTTTATAAGTTCTTCTTAATTCTATGAACTTTGATTAAGAAATTGATTTTGAAGGGTTGGGGTTTAAATTGGAACAAAGTTTTGTTTTATCAAAAATTACAATTAAAGAAAAATATGAAAAAATCTTAGTAAATAATAATACGTGGAAATTCAGTTTCATATAAAGTTTTAAAAACAACACACAAAAACATTCTTTTTGGCTTACCCAAAATGGCATTCACTTAGTAGTGACTTAGTAATGTCATTTGCTGAAATGGCAAATTTATTTTGGTTTTAGTGGTCATTAGCAGCTCTGAAAACCATGGTATTTTAAAATGTAATCCTAACAAGGTTTGTTAATGGCATACTACAGTTAACCTTGTATTTTATCTTTTCAGTTATTCATGGTGGACAATGGAGCAGATGACTGGAGAATAGCCATGACTTATGAGCGTATTTTCTTTATCTGCTTGGAAATTCTTGTATGTGCTATACATCCCGTACCTGGGAACTATACATTCACATGGACAGCCCGTCTTGCCTTTTCTTACACTCCATCCACAACAACAGCTGACGTGGATATTATTTTATCTATACCAATGTTCTTAAGACTATATCTTATTGCCAGAGTTATGCTTTTGCATAGCAAACTTTTCACTGATGCATCATCTAGAAGCATTGGAGCGTTAAATAAGATAAACTTCAATACCCGTTTTGTTATGAAGACTTTAATGACAATATGTCCAGGAACTGTACTGTTGGTTTTTAGTATCTCATTATGGATAATTGCTGCATGGACTGTCCGAGCTTGTGAAAGGTAAGGTTGTTCTGTTTGGTTGGTTGGTTTGTTCTGTTCATCTGTCTTGTTTTGCTTCTCTGGTTTTGTGTTAGAAGAACCTAAATATTTAATGGAATGGAGCTTCCTGGTCTTTGATATGTTGAGTGCTGGTAGGATTTCACTCTGTCACAGATTGTCAGGAATGCTTTGCCTTTTAATCTGAAGGACCTACATAGAGATGTTTGTGCCACAACACTTATTGTAGTATTGCTAGTCGATTTCAATGTTTTCATTGCTAAAGATTTGCTAAAACACGGTGGATAAGATAAAATGTCTTTTAACAACAGTTGCAGTTGTTGATATTATGTTTGCTAAGAGCCTTCATTTATTGTGTTTGCGAGTTAAATTTATTGAGAGTAATGTAGATAAAATAGCTATGGAAAATTCCAATGGAAAATGTATTTTTTCAATTAGACTTTTATTGTCCTGTTGCTTTAAAAAAAAAAAAAAAGTGATAAAAAGTTGTTGGGGAGTTGGCAAGGTCAAGAACGGGTGATGTACTGGTTTTGGCTGGGACAGAGTTCATTTTCTTCCTAGTAGCTCGTACAGTGCTGTGTTTTGGATTTGTGACCAAAATAGTGTTGATAGCACATTGATGTTTTAGCTATTGCTGAATAGTGCTTACACAGCATCAAGGCCTTCTCTGTTTCTCCCTCTGCCCACCCCCAGTGAGAAGGTTGTCAGCGTGCAAGAGATTGGGAGGGGACACAGCCAAGACAGCTGACCCCAACTGACCAAAGGGATATTCCATACCATATACCATCATGCTCAGCAATAAAAAATAGGGGAAAGAAGGAGAAAGGGGGAAAGTTTGGAGATATGGCATTTGTCTTCCCAAGTAACCATTACACGTGATGAAGCCCTGCTTTCCTGGAAAAGTAAGATGGGAAGTAGTGAATGAATTCCTTATGTTGCTTTGCTTATGCATACAATTTTTGCGTTTCCTATTAAACTGTCTTTATCTCAACCCATGCATTTTCTCACTTTTACCCTTTCAATTCTCTTCCCCCTCCCACTGGGGGGGACTGAGTGGCCATGTGGGGCTTAGCTGCCTGTGGGGTTAACCCACAACAGAGTCAAAGAGAAATGGTGATGGGGGGAAAGAAATAAATAGGAGGTGAGAAAGAGAAGTGGAGAGAGAATAAACAGGAGAAAGAGTGGAAGAGAACAACAGAGAAACAAAGAAGGAGAAGGGAAAAGAAAGAGAGAGAGAGAAA
>VYXB01000033.1:1483-59607 GCA_013397135.1 Pachyramphus minor | reverse complement strand
AACCCCGCCGCGGCGGAGCGTGGGATGGCGCCGTCGGCAGTGCGAGCCCGTCTCCGCTCTCTCCGCCGTGCTGGTGTCCCCGCTGGACCGGAGCCGTTCTATGCCGCTGCTCCGTGAGGGGGCGGCCCGGCGGGTCACGTGACCGGCGCGTACAGGCGCACGTGACCTCGCGGCGCGGCGCATGCGCGGTGTGGGTGGGGGCGGTGCTGAGGGCGGAGGCGGCGGCGGCCGGAGCGGGGCCGGGCCGGGTTGGGCCGGCGCGAAATGGCGGACAGGTTCTCCCGCTTCAACGAGGACAGGGACTTCCAGGTACTGCCCCAGCGGGGCCGCGTGCCCCTCAGCGCCGCCCCGAGCCGTCCCCATCACCCCACGCTCACCGGGGCTTTGTGCGCGGGGCCCGGAGCTCCGCCACGGAGGGGAGCGCGGGGGGCCGGGGGCGGCTGTCAAGGTGACACGGGGGCTGTGGGGGGCAGCGGGAGGACGTGTCGTGACGGCGGCGGTGATCCGGCGGGGTCAGTCAATGAGGGGACCCACCTCCCCCGGTGAGGGGTCGGACCACCACCCGGTGACGGGACAACCCGCACCCCTCCCGGTGAGGGGATAACACGCACCCCCGGTGAGGGGTCGCATCAGGGACCCCCCGGGAGGACACCACCCTCCACCCCTCTGGTGACGGGACCGACCACCCCCCGGTGAGGGCTGGGATCCCCCCGGTGACGGGACCAGCCCCCCGAGCCCCGCACGCCGCTGCCCCAACATCTGCTTCTCTGGGAAAACGCCTCTTCCTTCTCATCTCATTTCATCCCTCCCCCCAACCGAGAACATGGGTGTTTCACCGTAATTAACGCCACTGCTGCCGTTTTTAAAAGGGGGCTTAAATAAACAATGCGAAAATTAACGTTGACTCATTAAGCCCGAACAATGACATGTTGTTCTCTGACTTCAGCCCGGGAGAGTCTCGGGGTTAGGAAGGAAAACAAAAGGAGCGAGGATAAGGCGGCTCGAGGAGGGCTGTGGATGGGCTGGTTGGCGATCCCTTGTTTCGGGAGCCCGCGGTTGGGATGGGGCTGCTCATCCTCGCTTGGGCCTTTCACCTAAAGCTTTGGAGGGTTTTTATAGTGTGGAGCTTGCGTAATTCTGCTTAATCTGGCATTAAGGTGCAGCCTTGGGAGCAGGCAGGACATCCAGGAGTGACTAATTTGTGGTGCTTCCGGATGTTTTAAGGGATGCACGTTTTAAGAATTGTTGATAAACTGTGCTAGAAACACGAAGAAATCGGTTTTCAGCGTGTTTGTGTGTGTTGCCTGATGTGTGGATGGAGGTTTGGCTCCTGCCACAGCCCCAAACACAGGCTGGGTTACATCCTGTATTTCCTTAAACGAAGGAATGAGCCGTAATTAACACTGAAATAGTCCAATTTGGCTTTGAAGTTTATGTTTCAGGAAGTGGGGCGAACAGGGCTTGAGAACACATTTCTTATACTAGTTTATAAGGGGAGAGAAGGGGAACCTGAACCAAGTCAGGTACCCAGGGAATGGGTGAGCTCTGCAGTCATGTCCTTGCCCTTTGTGGGGCAAGAGAATAATTGTAGTGGCAAAACCTGTTACTGTGTCATGGCTCTTGGCTTGCAGAGGGAGTGTGTGGTGATGTCAGGTAGGAAACAGGGCTCCATTCCCCTATCCCAAAATCTTGGAGTGCCCAGAATGATAACCCCATCACAGCCCTGCATTCCCTGGGCACTGTTTTAAATTGGGATTTATCTGTGTCAAATACCAGGCTTTTATTGTCTTTCCCATAGGCTACAGGAGAAAATAAAAAGGTAGGGTTTGTTTTTATGGGAGGGTCACTTCTCTGTTCTCCTCTCTCTGAAAATGTGCCAGTGAGGAGACAGACATTTTATTTTGTGCATTAAAGCTTCCTTTGAGGGAAAAGTAGAATTGGTCCCCTGGGAAGAGCAGTTTGAAGCTGGTTGGGGCTTGCAGAGGATTGAAGGTGAAAACAGTGAGCTGGGAAAGGGCAGATCCAAGGGGGATTGGCCAAGGTCACGTTGAATTGGGGGGAGCTCCAGGTCCTGTGGACAGGTCAGCAGTCTAATGATTTTCCTGAACTATAGTTTAGTTGTTGGAGGAAGGTTTTTCGATGAGAAAGAAGGAAAAATAAGGTTCAAAGTTGGTTTTAGAGAAGACTTTCTGACTTCTTTTCTTTCTGTTTAGATGGTGGTCCCTGAGATAGAACACGGGTGTGGGATAAAGGAAATGCCCGTTGTGCCAAGTGTTTGCAGGGCTGCTGTGGTGACCGTAGGTAAAAACACACCTGCCTGTGCCCCTAGAAAATACTGCTGTCAAAATACAGCAAAAACAAGACTCTGTTCATGTAAGTCACCAGTTTGGGTGCAGATACCTTATAGGAGTGTTCCTTTCAGTGTCAGGGATGCCCTTTGCACTCAGTTCCAGTTCTTCAGCAGGTGAAATTTGTGTCTTTGGAGGGGATGTGACTCCAGACGTGACCCCACGTCCCTGCCAGGCTGGGGAGACCAAGGGAGCGTGGCCAGAGGGAGATGGGCTCTAAAATTACATGGCTTGGAGAGGGATGGAGGCGTGGGGAGGGGGAGGGAGGCTGGAAGGATCTCTCGGATTTCGTTCTGGGGTGATCTACTTGTGATCTCAAAGTGAGAGGATGTGTAATGTTCTGGAGAGAGGGAGAGAAACAAAAGGTCAGGAGTAAAGAGTGTGAGTCAAAGGAACCTTTTAACTGCTTGGAAGAAAGGCAGATGCCTTGGGATTAGTGCTTGGCTGATGGAAGAGAGCCTCTGGATGAAAAAAAAGCATTTTAGAGTTCTCATTATTGTTATCAGCCCCTGAAAAAATTCTGGGTTGGGATGATCTGTTTGGCAAGATGAGTGTTGATGTGGGCAAGGGAGAGCTGTCAGTGCAGGGTTAGCAGAGGTGATCCTTGGGTTTCTGAGCTCCTGATGTGCTGGAGAAAAGTGGATTAAAGGTTAGAGAGCTGCTGGGAGCTGTTCCTCCCTCCCCTCTGCCTGGCTGAAGGAAGATCAGTGCGATCAGGAGAGATAGGAATGGAAACAAACACCACTGGAGGGAAATCGGTTCAGGAAGGAAGGATGGACCTAAATCAGCTGAGAAAGAGAAGGTGTGAAGGGTCTGAAGGGCATGAAAAGGTGCTGAGGAGAAGGGTTGGGCAGAGGGATCAGCTGAGAACTGGAGAGGTAAGAGAGAAGGGGGGACCTTTCTATAACTGCAGCCAAACCAGCGTGGTGGGCGAAGAGAACTGCAGGAGGAGTGGAGATGCTCTCATGGAGTTAGGTAACCCCATGGAAAAGCATGGTTAGTGTAAGGATAAGGAAGTCATATATCCTTAAAGACTGTGGTGTGGAAGAAGAGGAATTATTCTGACCCATCTCTGTGGTCCAGTGGAAGGAACCTTGAAGCTCAGGACGGTTTGGAAGTTGAAATTGCCAAAGGAGCAGGGAGGATATCCCTGCAGTGAGCTGATTAAGTGCTTTGGATGGTTTCTTACAGGATTGTCTCGCTGTTGCTGTGCTCTGTAGCTTTAGAGGCTGCACTAAAGGCAAAGATCCTCTTCCCCTTTTTCCCTAAGCCCTCAAACCTCAGAGAAACTCAAGGGAAAGCCCCTGGTTCTGGCTGTATTTTGAAGGTGCTGAACCTGAGGGCAGCTCCAGTGAAAGGCCTTGAGCTGTGCTCTGCCTGTCATACAGATCTTGCCCTGACCAGGCTGGCACAGCTCTTCCTTTGGGAGCCTTGGGCAGGGAGATGGATTAGTGGAGGAGGAAGGATATCCCTGACCTTCCTTCTCTTGCCTCTCTCTGAGCTCTGCAGTGGCAAGTGAAATCTGCTGAGTGGCTCACCCAAATAAATCCCAGTCTTTTTCTGTTTTCCATACAGGAAGGGTTATTTTTGAGTGGGATGCTGACAAGCTTAACCCTTCAGGGAGGGGGTCATGGAGTTTGTCATAGTTCTGTCACAGGCTCTGTCACTTGTCTGTCCCACTGTCCCCTTGACTGACAGGCTTCCCTGGCAGAGACAAGGAACCAGTTTCACTTCAAGGAATTACGAACAATAGCTGTAGATTATGCCAACAGAATATTTTAGAAACATTAATGAAAGCTGTGTGAACACATGAGACTGCTGCAATAAGTAAATATACATTTTAGTGCTATTTTTGGGCTTGCGATGATTTTATTCTTTAGATTAGCTGTGCAAACTGAAAGAATAAATATTATGGATGTCTCTGTATTGCTGAAACCCAGTGGAGCTCCCACTTACTCCCAGATGTTGAGAAAATGTTCTCTTGCTGCCTCTCTCTCCTTTCCATTGTTGAAGCAGAAATATCACCAGCCATATGTGTCTGTGTGTACAATAATTTCCTCTTCCTACGTACCTTGCACTTACTGGCATCATTAGCCAGACGGAACACAGGCTGTTCTGTCTCGGGGTTTTTTAGTGTTGTGTAGTCTGCACAACAGGACAACAGTTCCACCCAGCAGGAATACCTGGTTTTCCCAACTGGGTGGAAGTGTGACCAGTGTGACCCTCAGCTTGGCTAGTGCTGCTTATTCCTTCCAAGAGGATAGGTGGGATTTTTTTTCCCCTCCTCAAAGGGTTTGAACCAGCTAACCCAGCACATCACCCTGCTGCTTCCAGCAGCTTGAGCTGAGTGCTGCTGGCCTGGGGATTTTATGCTTTTTAATTGGCAGAGTGTCAGGGCTAAGTTGTGTTCCCAAGCAGCTTAGGCAGTGCTTTGCTGGACAGCTGGGAGTGTTCAAACCGTCCTTAGTGTGTGTGTGCTCTGGCTGCAGCTCCACTTCACTGCCCAGGTGCTGCCTGAGGGAAGAGCATTTGATTTCCATGTCCTTCAGCAGGCCTGGCTGCTCCGGGGGAGGTGGCACAGGCAGCTGATGGCTCCTCTCTGCGCTGCAAGGAGATAAATAGGGTCATTTTGTCTCCTCTGCCTTGACTAATTGGGAGAAGAAAAACTTAATGTGGGGGAACGAGGATTGGAATCTCTGCAAAATGTGTTACACTGAGCTTCCAACAGATCCAAGATCCTGGAGTGTGAATTTGCCTTTGGCAGGAGTAGCTGCAAGCAGTCAGACAGCCTTTTCCATGGGGTGTTTTCTAATTGAAGAATTAATCGGAGGTTTTTAAAAATCTGTTAGTGCTGTTTGCAGATGCTCATTTTTCCTTCGGTTGGGGTTGTATTTCTGGTGTGGGCCCAGCACAGGAGGAATATGGCTCTTAGGCTCCTTTGCAGGACGCTCTGACCTCTCAGCTGAGCAAAGCTGGAACAGCAGAACTGTGACTGGTTTTTTTACCTCCCTGTGTGAGTGAGGAAGGGAGGCGAAGACTGGGGCAAAGTGTTATAAAGTAGATCAAGAATTATTGGTTCCAGTTTTACAACATCACAGGAGGGTCTGAACTTCAGTGTGCATTTCTGGGACTCAGGTAGTGAGTTCATTTTATGTAGACCTTCTCTCCTGTCTTGGTTGTGCCTCTCCCCACTCTGTGTTGTCTGTTCTCCAGTGCCGAGGCTGAGTGAATGGGAAAGGAAACACTTTATTCTGCAGCCCCACAAACCATGTCTGAGCTACCTCAGCTGCTTCTGAGTCACCCCCTGCAAAACAAAACCCACCCTCCTAACCAGGTTCCAGCCACCCACTGTCTGGGGATGTGGATCTTCAGGAGTTCATCAGATAAAAAGTACCACTGCAGTTCCTGGGCAGCACTTCCTCAGCTGAGGCTTTTCTCCTACCACACAGTTTAAAGTCTGTGGTAATTCTTGCTACTTTCCCCCTTCAAGCAGCACTATGGGCAATTAATCTGAGATTCTGGCCATTCACAGTTTGAAAGCCAGAACTTGATATCAGGATGCTGTTTAAACATCCAGGTATCACTTAACCTTCAATTCCCATCGTTTGATCCAGCTCTGAGTCCAGGAGTTTGTGTTTGGCTGCAGTATCTCTCTCTTGTAGACAACTGGTGATGGGGGACATTTTCCTTGGTAGATTGTTCTGGTTGTTTAGTCACTGAAATGTTCATTTTCCTTAATTCTTCTTCTAGATTTTATTATATTCAGCTTTTCATTGTTGTTTCTTATGTCGTTCTCTGCTTTGCCAAAGCACACATTACTATGCTGTCTCCTCTTATATGAGGGCATATATGGCATTTCTGCTCAGTTTTAGCTTCTTCTGAGAACCTCTGAATTCTCTTAGAGTAGGACATTCCCCCTTTGTGTTGTTACAGCTTTCTGCATCTTAAATTGTCCACACTTGTGCCTATAAAACTAACACAGAGGAGTCTGGAGTAGACTCTTGTCTGTATAACATCCAGAGATAAACATCTTTTTTACTACTTTATTCCTCTGTTGCACACCCTCGGACTGTATTTTTATCCTTTCTGTTGCATGAGGAGGTTTTAAGTGGGATTTCTGCTGCCTGCTGGGTGCAGCCCTGTGCTGTGGCTGTGTTTGTACAGGGCTCTGGGAAAGCAGACGTGGTGCTGGGGACTTTTTCACGGGGTCAGGTTGCTCTGTGCAAACACATCGTCCACTCCACCCTTTGTTGGCCTTCCTGATCTGCAGACTGAGCTGGCTCTGTGTCCTCTAGTCACTGATAGAAGTGCTGAATGGAGTTTGAATCCAGTTAATGTGCTCCTGAGTGAGATTTTCTGTGATGCTTTGGTTTAGAAACAATCCTCTGCCAAGTCAGACACCACACTAAGAAAAGAAGGCAGGAAGCTGGAAGTTTCTAGTGGTAAATAAATTACAGCCTGAATATGAAATGATTAGCACCCTGTGCCATCAGGGTTTTTTCTATTTCCCTTGTGCTGTCTGGTGGGGTCACACACTGGAGGGAAGGGATGGGACATCCAGAGGGACCTGGACAGGCTGGAGAGGTGGTTCTGTGGGAACAGCACAAAGTTCCACAAGTGCAAGGTCAGGGCAATCCAAGCACTCTGGGAGAATGGATTGAAAGCAGCCCTGGGAAGGATTTGGGATGTTGATTGATGAGAAGTTCAACATGTCCCAGCAATGTGCTCTGGCATCCCAGACCCCGCCCCGTGTCCTGGGCTCACCCCACAGCGTGGGCAGCAGGGGAGGGGGGGATTCTGCCCCTCTGCCCCCCTCTGCCCCCCTGCAGAGCTGCCTCCAGCAGAGGAAGGACATGGAGCTGATGGGGTGAGTCTGGAGGAGACCACAGAGTTGCTCTGAGGGCTGGAGCCCCTCTGCTCTGGAGCCAGGCTGGGAGAGCTGGGGGGGTTCACCTGGAGAAGAGAAGGATCCAGGGAGACCTGAGAGCCCCTTGCAGGGCCTAAAGGGGCTCCAGGAGAGCTGGAGAGGGACTGGGGACAAGGGATGGAGGGACAGGACACAGGGAATGGCTTCCCAGTGCCAGAGGGCAGGGTTAGTGGCATATTAGGAAGAAATTCTTCCTTGTGAGAGTGGGGAGGCCCTGGCACAGGGTGCCCAGAGAAGCTGTGGCTGCCCCTGGATCCCTGGAAGTGTCCAAGGCCAGGAAGCCCTGCTTAGCCATGAAGATGTGGGTGCTGGAAGCTGCAGCACCTTCTGCATCCAGGTGTGTTAAGAAGCGGCAAAGAGAAACCGGGTGAGGCCAGTGCTGATGCTCTTGGGTGCAGCTGTGAAGGACTGCAGAGCATCCCTGTGTGCTGGAACAGATTCCCAGCTGGCATTGGTGCAGCAGAAGGAATCTGGAAGACATGGAATAGTTCTTGTTTGATGCCAAATTATGCAAAGCAGGGACCTGCCTCTGGCTCCCATTCCTTGTGGTACAAGCTGTTTATCTGTAGAACGTGTTTTTATTTGGACAGCTCTAAGTGGGTGTTCATATACACGTTTTCCTGGTTTAAACCAGATCTGGTGAGTGGTTTTTCAGGGGTTTTGGACTTAACAGGTAGAGCTTTGCCATCAAAATTAATTTTTAGTTTGGTAAACAAAAGGTGCCATCAACTTCTCAGCGTGCAATTCCAAGGTGTTTCTTTCAAACTGTGCCAATTTAAATTCATCTCCGAGTCTCAAGTGATTGCTTTTGTTGTATTGACTTGAGAGGATTTTCCTGTTAAGTACTCTCAGAATAATTGATGTGTCTGCTGAAAATGAGGTTTTGCTGCAGCTTTCACAAGATGTTGACTGTAAATATTCAGCTGTTTTGGGGGGTGTGCAGATGTGCTGTGTCCGTACTCCCCTCTTGTATTGCTTATTTACAGGGAAGGGACTGGGAAAGCAATTTTTCTAACGGTGAGAACGTGTTGTTTGGGAACGTTTCACCTCTGTGTGGTTTGGAAAGGATCACTGATTATTTTTTTTGTGTGTGTCTTTACAGACACTGCAGGGAACAACAGGAAAAAGGATGGTTTTGTTCTGGGAAGCATTAACAAAGGCTTTCCAGGTGCCAGTACAAAATTGCTTTTGTATTGCTTTTTATAGCTTTGAGAACCCACGTGGCCTTTAAAATTAATCCAAGAAAGTTTCCAGGGTTGGATGGATCTGCCTTCTAGGAGCATGTTGGTCTTCAACATGTATTTTCTCCTGGGTGCATGATGAATATTCAAGAACTGATCTAAGCTACGCTTTCCTGGAGTTGTTTTTGAATTCCCTGGATGGATTTCTAAACATCAACACGGTTGTCTGCATCAATTATGTTTTGGAGCTCCTCCATCCTATGGAGTCATCAGGTCCTGCTGAGCTGGAAAGGGCAGCAGGAATTACTGCTGTGATCTGTAGTCAGTCTGTGTAGGGCCGTGTGGGTCTTGCAGAGATGTTATAAACCCGTTACATTTTGATTGTGTGTGAAAAACACTTAATCAGTCGTGGTGAGCTGGGTTTGGGTTTAGCACCTTCCCTCTCCCTCTGTTGGCTGAGATTCACTGGTGAGGTCGGTGTGATGTCAGGGATAGAGCCCCACAAACACAAAATCAGAGGAGCACTGGCACACTTTGTCACTCCCACCTCTCGTAATTCATCCGTGCCTGGAGTGGGTTTTTATTGTCCTGTGTGTCCCACATGTCCCTCTCAGCTGCAGGTGCTGGTTTGTCTCGCCCTTGGGCAGCGTGTGGGGAAGTGAAACCTGCGGGTCTGGAAACAGCTGCTGCAGCCAGAAAGGTTTGTAAGGAGAGAACCAAGTACAAAATGAGATGAATGTCGATGGATTGCTGACATTCCTGCCCAGGAAAGAGTGTGGTGCTCCATCAGGCCCAGCAGAGCAGTTGCTGAGCCTGGCCTGGCACTGGTGGTGGGCAGGCAGCGTTCACACGGGTGTCCTGGCTGCACAGTGTTTGCAGCAGTGCCAGCAGCCAGCTTTGAGAAACAGCAAAGGATGAGAAGGGACCTTATCTCCTGAAGGTCTTGCAACTGCTCCCTCTCCTTTAAGAAAGAAAACTACATTTAGCAGGATATGTCCTTCTGGAATCCCTGAGTTTCTTTCCCTCCTGCTCGGGAAGGTGCCGTGTGCGTGCAGGAAGGGAGGATTTTGGCATTTGCTCGCTTGTGCTCAGATGCTGCTTTGGTTCCCTGAGCTGAGACCTTGCATCTGTGCTGACCCATCCCAGGAGGGCTGCAGGAAATGTCAGCTGTGCTTCCCAGCTCTGGGAGCAAAATATTCTGAGATCTGGAGCTTACACAGTCTGCCCTGACTTTATCCACACTAGAAAACAGCCTTTTTTGTGGGTACTCATTTCTCTTTTTGGATATTCCTGGTGTCTCAGCTGCTGATCAGAGCCTAATGGCTGCAGGGCTTTTGGGAATGGGGGGGGTAGGCTTGGTTAAATGTTTTCAAGTGGGACTTGTGGGTAACAACCCTAAATTTTATCGGTTAATAAAATTTTTATTTTGTTTTTATTTTAGAGTTTTAAGGTTTATTGATTGAAATGATGGATAAATAGGATATGCAGAAGTGGCGCCGATTTGCTGTCGTGTTGTAAAATTCCATTTTCTAGAGTAAACGCGATATAAATGTGATTTTTTTTGAGTCGTCTTCTGATAAATCTCCCAGCGTAAAGCTAATTTTTGAATATCTGAGGAAGCACACTGTGCTCTTTTCAAGTGCAGTTAAGCAATCACGATCATGCTGTGCTCTTTTCCAGTGCATTTAAGGAATAATACCAGTGAGTATAGTCAAGGCTTTTCTGCAAAATTACTTTCTTTGGATTGTTATTGTTGTGGTCACGCAAACCAGCCTTCGAGTGCCTTCCTGAGCCCGTCCTGAAGTCCAGTGGGGACATAAAGAGATGGTTTCTGCTCTGACATCTCAGCAGCTGCATTCTGGCTGTTCCCTGCCCGGGTTTAATGCTCCCAGGCAGAGCCATGGGGTTTTATGCCAGACTCTTTCCTTGTTTCCCTCCATTGAAGGCCTTGTCCCTGTGGTTTGGGGAGCAGGCAGTGTTTTCCACAGGTTTTCCCGTTCTGGGCTCTTCCTGCTGCACTCGTGTTGGGTTTTGTAACTCACATCATCATCTTTGGTGTTTATAACCACCGGGCTGGTGTGGCTGAGCTCTAGTGGAGCTGAAGGACAGCTGAAGGGAAGCATCCTGGAAGGAAAACCCTGCCCTCCCTCCCGTCTCCATTGTCCTGCTCCTTTGTTGGAGCCTGTTCCCATCTCTGTTCTGAGGGCCGGCCCAGCTGCCGGGCTGGAGGCTTTTGGGATAATACACAGATAACTCAGAGCTGTTCATAAGGGAAAGCACTAATTCCTGGCAGGAGTGGGCACTGTATGGGCTGTGTTCTGCTTGCTGACATCTTCATGTGCTCTGTGATGGAACCTGCAGCAGTCCAGTGATTAATGTCCAGGGCGGTCTGATGGCCTTGAAGCTGCTCGAGTGACTCATCGTTCCTTCCCCTTTGTGTTGGTGATGCTTTAGGTGACTTAGGAATGCAGGCAGTGCTCGGGATACACCCTTTGGGGTGTGAAAGGGAGCAGATTTTCTTCTGCCTTGTCATTGTGAGGATGCTTTGAAAGGGTTTCCCCTCCCAGTAATTTCTGTGTGTCTTTATGTGCTTTGTCTTTGCCCACCTTCCTGGAAAGGTGCCTTGTGTTGGGGAGGGAGTGAATTCTGTGTTATTAAACTTTGATAAATGGGCTTAAATCAACAATTCATTTCACTTTCGTCGAATCATTTATTGGCAGCAATTCTTACCACTAATGATTTTGGGATGAAAGTGTGATTAAGGTCCCAAATTTTTTTTTTTTAATGGCACCAGCTGGGTCTCACTGTTAAAACATTTGGGACCTTGTGAGCAGGAAAGCAGCAACTTTGAATTTGAGCTGTGAATTGTCCCAGGAAATGCAGTGACTCCACTGGGTTTAATGTGGGACAAAATGACACTTGTTGGGCTGGGGCTCTGAGGTATTTCCAGTCCAAATAAGGGAGGACAGGGGTCTGAAATCCTGCATGGAGGCAGCTTTTGTTGGTTGATTTTTCAGATGCTGTGTTCATAACTCAATGGTTCAGTATGTGAGGGCTCCAGGACTTAAGGTTTGGCCAAGAGCTTCAGGCAAGGATCAAACAATGGGAAAGTGGGGGAGAGAGCAGAGAACATGTGACTGTGAGTAACCAAGTGGGTAGTGAGCCAAAGTTCAGATGGAATTACACAAAAAATTACAGGGCACAAACATGTTGGCTCCTGGAGACAAGTGCAACAAGGACCCGAGCGGTGTGTGAGGGGTGTTCAGATGTTGGAGGCTTGTCCTTGTTTCTCCTGAAGTAGTAAAATATATTGACTTTCAGTGAGGTTGTAGTGAAGCACCAGGGTAGGTAGCACAAAGTGAGAGCAATAAATGCTGCTTAAGTAGAAGCCACTCATCTAATTTGCTCTGGTATTTCAGGGTGGATGGAGGGAGTGTCTGTGAGAAAGGGACAGTGCAACACATCTGGTTTCACAAAGCAGAAGTGAGAGAGCCTGATAGAGGCAGCTGTAAAATGGAGGGGCAGAGGGTGAGGGGAGAAGGGCACTGCAGTCAGCCCCAGAATCCTCTTCCATAGGAGCAGGCTTTGCCATCAGGTAGCAGGGCTCGGACTTACTGGATCTGTGTAATAGTCATACAGGGAAGAAGGTTTGGGAGTAGGTTTTGAACAGTGATAGGTTAAATGCAGCTGTTATTTCATAGCCTGGTATCCATTTTGTAGGGATTGAATCCTTCTTTTCACTTACAGGTTTCCTCTAAAGAGGGAATCATCCCTCAAATCTGCAAAAGACACAAATCAGAATAATATGAAATGTGGTCTGTGCTTGTGGTTCATGTTTGCCAGAAATGTAGTTTATTCTCAACATGCAGCATTTAGAGCTTAATTAATTGTTAGATTTAAATGTTAAAGTATTTTGTCTTCCTCTGATTCATTGTCTAAAGGTACAGCAAAACATAAATGTTACATGGATCCATTTGATGTGCCAGGCTGAAGGATTGCAAAAGAGGGAAAACAGATGGAATTCTCCCCAACTTGTTCCTTAGCCAGCTCCAGGGATGAGGAAGCAAAGGGACAGACTGTGCTGCCTCCAGCCCCCCCAAGTCCCAGCTGCAGAAGGCCTGGGATCCCCACAGTGGCACAGAGCGTTGCCTTAATGAGCTGTTTGTTGTGACCACAGAACCATTTTTCTCCTCCCTCACCAGCCCGAACACCCCCAAAAATCCGACCCCACTGTGACCATTGGTTTGTCCACTTGCCTTTTTCCAGAACGAGTCACTTAATGGTGGAAAGAAAAATTTCCTTTATCATTATTTTAAGTATTGATAAATAAAGAGCAGTCTCTGCGATGACTATTGATTTCAGCTCATTTTGGACACTTTGTTATCCTGAAGCCTGGAATTGCCAAGCCTGGAACAGGCACAGGAGCAGGTTGTCAGCATTCCCGTAGGGCCTGTGCCCTGTGCTTGCTGACATTTGTATGCCCATGAATTCCAGGAGACAGGCAGCACCTGCCTCTGTGGAAAATTCTGGTATTAGTATTGCTGCTCTTTGTAAAAACAAGCAACCCATCCCTACTTGTTACCAAGAACAAGTAGATAATAAACCCCCCAAAAATATAAATATCTAAAATAACCCCCTAAAATATATGGAGTGGGTAGTGATGGGATTACCAGAAGTTGGGGAGAATGGTTTCTTTGCTCTCTCATTCCCCAACTGTGGCACAGGGAGGGCTCAGCCTTTTGCACAGTTTTTAGGAGGAGATGTTGTTTTAAGCACCGGGAAAGCAAGTGCTGAAGGCTCAGAGCAGGCAGACCTGCTGCTCTCGAACTGGGGTTGACCCTTGCCTTGGTGAAAAAGGCCATCAGTGTCTTGGCAGGCTCTGGAGGAACCAGGGAGTGGGCAGGAATATTTAGCCTGTTCCAGGTAATGTAGTGATGTGCTGTGAGCTACCTGCAGGCAGCGAGTGAAAGGAGGTGTCTGCTTTGTGCTGAGAGGGTTTCAAGTGGTAATTAACATTACGTGGGTTTAGTTTTTAAATACATGAAGTTTAGCTGTGTGTTGTTGCCAGTGTCAGCAGCATGTGCACTCCTGGCTGCTCTTGTTCTCTTGGGCACTGTTTTTTTGGGAGTCTGGGCCGTGTTCCTGGGCCACTGGGGCAGGTTTTGTGGCGTCTGCTCCGTGCTGGGCTCCCAAACTCCACAGCACTGCCACACACAGTCTGTCCATCCACACCCTGGGGGTTATTGGCTTTTTAAAGCAGCCCAGCGACTGCTCGTGCATGGTAAGTTTGCCTTCAGCTTGTTCCTTGAAGGCTGTCCAAAAAAGAAAAAAAGCTGGGAGTGGATTTCTGCCTGCAGATTAAGCCCCAAATTTGCTCTGGAGAGGCCGTGGGAAAGATGCCGCCTGGGAGCAGAGCGTGGCCAGGATGAATTACTGCCGGGGACTCCAGATGATGGATGGGCTGGAAGTTGGGGCACCAGCATCAAAGCATGTTCTCTTGGCACCAGGTTTCAGTCAAGATGGTCTCTTGCAGATTTGCATTGCTGGATGCAAATGCTCCTTCCAGAGGATTTTGGGAGGCTTGTGATATTCCAGCCGTCAGTCCCTTAACGGCAGTTTGCTCCTTGACGTGCTGACTTCCATTAAAATTCCTGCAGAAGGAAAAGTTGGTGCTGGTAGAAAGGAGGAGGGTGACAACATGTTTCTCTTGGCAGTGGTGTGTGTGTTCCTCCTCCTCCCAGTGATTGTGGATGCAAATAAAACCTGCCAGGGGTTTGGAGTGCACGGAGCAACTGGAGGTTCCAGTGGCACTGGGGGGCCTGGGGGAGGAGTGGAGGGTGGCAGCCAAGGATTGGCACCTCCCGGGGTTCCTGTGGTGCTGAGCAGAGCCTGGGAATGTAGGCAAGCCTGCTGAAACAACCCCCTCCAACAGCTTTTGGGCTCATCCCAGCTGCAGGAATCTCTCCTCTTTCCTTCTGGGTTTATAGCTCAGAAGACTGAGTTTTCCCTTTCCAGGTCTGTGCTCGTGTGGATTTGTTACATCATGGACCTGTTGAACAGCCAAAAATGGTTCACCATGTTTGCAATGTCAGGAATTTGAGGTTTCAGAAACCTCAAAAGCTGTGACAGAGCTGCAGCAGAGATGTTTGTTTTCCTGAAATGGCCCTTCCCTCGTGTGTTCCAGCACCTTGGTTGTCCTGGAGGCCAGGGCTGCCATTACCTTCCCAGCTCTGGAGTCCTGCATGCTCAATATCCAGCCAAAAAAGTGGGAAGATCCAATTTTGCCGTGGGGGATGTGGCTGTTTGGGGTCAAAACTAATGACTGTGTGGCTTGTTGGGGGATCACTCCCATGGACAGATCATTTCCAGATCACTGTGCAGCCACCTAAATTTGTGGGAAGGGCTGTTCCAAACCGTGGGCAAGCACTGTGGGCACAGGGACAGGGTTTCCTTTGGTACCACTGTAAGATTTAGTTGATTTAAGGTGTGTGAAATCCCATGTATCCCTGGAGCAGTTTGGATTTCCTGCTGCAGGGAAAGCCTTGCAAAAGCCCTTTGTAGTGGTGGGAGGGTCAATTCCTACTGCTTCTTGTCCTGTGTGGTTTCCAGGCTGGCACTGCTGCTTGTGCTCAGTGTTTTCACAGCCCTTCTAAAGAAAAAAACCCCAGAAGTATTGTCAGTGTGAATGTATGATATTTTGCCAACTTCTATAATTTATGATTATCATCAAGTTATTTTTTAGAGGTTTTTTGTCCTTATAGCTGATACACTGAGTTGAGCTCGGATTTAACAAGTTTATTTTTTAGCAAAATTATATAAAATACATCACTGTAGCCAAACCTGACTTCCAAAACAAAACTGTTACCATGTGTGCTGTGCTGTGGAGCTGACCCTTGTTTTCTCTTGCAGGGCAATCACTTTGATCAGTATGAAGAGGGGCACCTGGAGATAGAACAGGCATCTCTAGACAAGCCTATCGAATCGGTAAGACCCCCCCACTTCCCAGCACCCCCATCCCAGCCGGAATTGGGCCGTGATCGGATGGTACTTGATGTGAATGCAGTCAAATCTCAGAGGAGTGGGCACCTTGGTGGCAGTCAGGGTTAATTTTTGGTGGTAAATTGCATGCTGAGCTTAAGTGGGCCTGGGATTTAGTCTTGAAGTAGTTCTAAAACCGTAGGTGAGTTTAAATTTGAGTTTGACGTGATATTTCAGGACTTAATTAAAATAATACATTCATTTGTAGGTATTTATTTTAAGTTTTTATGCTTTTCTTTGAAGAATCAGTTTAATTCATGTGCAAACCTGATGGAATAGTGCAGTTAAATGTATTTTGCTCCTTTTTAGTTTATATTTTTGGAAAACTACTGGTGTGTAAAAGTGTTAGAATGACACCTGGAGTGTGGAGAGAGGGATCAGTGTTAGTCCAACAGTCCTTCCCCACAGAGCTGAAACTGCCCTGAGCCTTTCTGTAAAGTTGTTTTACCTTTAATTAAGTGTGGAATATATTTTTCCCCACGAGATGGGGAAAAGTTAAGTTTCATTTAGTTTTACCTTTTTAAATTTTTTGGACCTAAAAAAAAAAAAAAGGAGCTTTTTGACTCTTTTTCTCTTTGCAAAGCCCTTTCTGCTGTTTTTAGGCACAGTAGCTTGTTCAGCCTAAACTGGACCCAAGTCTGGGACACTAAGTTTCAGTTGCAGTTTCTTGCAGAACCAAGAAAACTTGTAGTGAATAATCCAGGGACACTTAGTGGTGTTCTGATTAAGCCCAGATTTTTGTTATAAGCAATTACTTGTCAAGTGTCCTTTTCCCTGATAAATTATTAAAGTTTCTCCAGCGTAGTCAGCACTCAGAAGGCACTAAGTGTTAGCAGAAGCTCAGTCTCTATTTCTCGTTGGTGTGTAGGTTGGTGTTGTGTGTGTTTGTGTGCGTGTTTAGATGTTTACCAAAAAAATTTACACAACTTGGGGTGTTCGACGTTTTTCTTCCGCAGCAGTTGGCCCATATTAGCTAAGCAGCCATGATCTGGTTTGTATTGCACGGTCTGCCTTTTTTAATTTCTTCTCTAGGGTTTCCTTTCCCCCTTCTTATTTCTGTTCTTCTGGTCCAGTGAACACTGCATATAGTACCTACTGTCTTAATGTGCTGGCATGATGCTAGATTTAGGCATGGCAGTAATTGATGACGCATGAGATAATGCTGCAGAGATGGGAATTCCTATCCAAAGCTCCTCTGAGTGCTTCAATCGTACCTGGTGATTTTAATTCAAATGCCAAGCTGGATTCCTGATGTAAATGTAGTGGGAAATACTTGTTGGTAGCCTACTCTGGGCCACGTTGGAAATTAGAATTTCAAAATATTCAAATGCTGATGGCAGACTAGGCTGGTTACCTGATTTCCCAAAGTGTTTTCCCAAAGGGAGGAACAGAAGAGGTCACAGATCACATCTCTGGTGTTCCAAAGGGAATGATGCCTAAACCATGAGCAGGTACTCTGGGCCCAGCAGGGAGGGCACGTGGGCTCACAGTGCACTTCACATCATCTGTAGGAGTAATGCTTTGTGCAGTTTGATTAATGTTGAACTGCAGCAGCAAGATTAAATTAAATTATGGCTGTAATATTTTATTCATATACATATCTCTCACCATCCAAATGTCAGGACATTATTAATCTTTACAGCTGTTTGGTAGGTACAATTCAGCCTAATGGTTATATTTGAAAACAGTTGGATAAAGAGGACAAGAGAATGTCTGGTTGTGGGAGGAGGAGGAGTTAAAACCTCAAATTTTTCTTCAAAATCCAGTTTGTTTCACTCTTCTTTTGTCTGTAATAAAAGAATCACAGAGTTGTAAGATTGGAAAAGCCCTCTGAGGTCATTGAGTACAACCATCCCCCCAGCACTGCCAAGGCCACCACTAACCCCTGCCCCCAAATGCCCCATCCAGGCCTTTTGTGAACACTCCCAGGGATGGTGACTCCACCCTGCCCTGGGCAGCTGTGCCAGTGTCCTTGTCCCAGGATTTCAAAGCTGTCACTGCTGCATGGGGGGTTTTTTTGGCCTCATGGATAAGCCCAGTGTCAGGAACAAACTGGTCACTTTTGAAGTTCATCCTCACGTGGTTTTTGTAGAATACACTGTTGGTTCTTAAAAGAAATTCTCCTTCTGGGGCGTTTGAATTACATTGTAAAGATTCCTGGCACCTGTGGAGGTGATTTTTGCTTCCACACTGTTAATGACCAATGTGCTTTTTGAATTGGCAGATGACAAACATTAACAGAAGGAACAGTTTTCTTTACAGGGTTCAGTGGGGCACTTCTCCTGCAAGATTTTTCACCAGGAAAGGGATGTTCATTCTGCTTTTTTGTATTTTTTTTCTTGTATTTTAAGCTGTTTGCTCACCCAGAGCTGAAATTGAGAGGCAGGGAGTAAGGGCGAGTCTATATTTTGAAACTACCACACATCTAAATATTAATAATATTTCAGTATTAACAAATTGCTTTATGATTGTTGGCCAGTTCCCTGTTAGCAATCCAACCGGCCTTTTCCAAGGAATCTGCTCAGAGTCATGAGTGAGCCTCTGCTTCACAGTGTGGAAACAGTTTGGATGATGAACATCCTGTGTTTATAACCATGGCAGATCAAAGCTCTTCCCAGTTAGAAGGTTAAGGTTATTCTACAGAGTGAAGAGTGGATTAAATATATTCTCTTAAATGCAGCTTCCCACATGTTAGTGACATGGAAATGCTCACAGGTAGCTGTGCTTGGAGATCCTGGGGTGGAGGGTTCCCTGGGCCATGTCCCAGTGACATTCCCAGCTGACGTGAGATCCATCTCTGCAGCATTATCTGTTGAGAGGTGCTGACTGTACTGCTACAGCATGCAACTCAAAGGTGGCTGGAAAAATAGGTTTTGGGAGTCTACAGATCATTACAATGTTGAAATGTGTCCTCAATTAGCCTACTGCTGTTCTTGTTCCTGTGGAAATCCTGCTGTGTACAGCGAGTTTAGGCCAAAGATGTCTGGACTGAAACATGCGACTCTGACCAGAGTACATTTATGGAAAACAGAGCTGCCAGGAGCCAGGGATGGACCTGAACGAGTGCCAGCTATTTTCCATTACTAAATTGAAGAAAATATTTTGTATCAATGGACTCTTCAGAGCTGCAAATACTGATAATTTTTTTTTTTTCCCCTCCACAAGTAACATTTTTTCTTGTTGTGGTTTGAAAGATGCTTCACTTACACTGGCTGTTCACGTCAGTGCAACCACTGCTGTCTGATGTCCTTGAAAAATCAGAGCACTTCACCCTTTTTTTAAATCCCAGAAGCTGCATGTGTTTGTTCTGAAGTATTTTGAGTGCACCGAGTTCAGGTACCCGAACGGGAAGTCACAAAGTATTGCAGCTTGAACAGAATCCGGATTTTCTTCACATTAATTCCTTATTTCTACTTGTTTATTGAATCTCTTTGCTGTGAATTCCTGGTTTGCCTGGTCCCAGCAGTGCAGATGGAGTAGGAGGCAGCAGCCCTAGAGCCCCCCGGGAGCAGCCCCGTCCCCGTGCAGGCAGTGTCAGGGGTCCACCCACGCCGGCACCGCTGCAGGTTGGAGGCCAGACTGGGAACCCCCCACTCACCCTGGAGCTTGTTAGTTTGTCCTTGTCCTGACTAACAAATGTCCTTTCCCCTCTCTCTAATGCTGCTGGGGCACAGAGGAGGTCCCTGAGCCCCCCACGTCCCAGGCTGCAGTCGGTGGTGTTTGGCACCACGGGCTGCTGGAGCCTGGCCGAGCTGGGGCCAGGCTGTGTCACACTGGAAATCTGTACGGATCTGTGGACTCCACTAGTTCCAAAGTGTCATTTGATGAGGCTGCTGATTTGACATTTAGCAGCAGCCATATGTGGACAGCGCTATAAATAATGTGCTTCTGGAAGCTGAATGGTGTAGCATTACTATTTGGCTTTTCTCTCTGGTCTTCATTGTGTCATCTGTAGTGAGCTCTAGGTTTTGTTTTGGGAATCTTTTCAACCTCTTGTTTGCATGGGTTCACCCAGTAGCATCCGATCCTTGCTTATAGATTCCTCCATACACAGTGAGCACAGCTTACAATCCACTCAAGAGAAGAATGGTTCCTGCCCATGCTGGGATACAATCCCTGGGGATCTCATGGAAAACCTGTCAGGCAAAACTAGTGCTGTGGTTTATCCGTCATGCAGCATCACCCCACAGGCATCACCAAAACCTTTGTGTTCTCTGCCCATGTTTTAATTTGAAGCAATTTCTTTTCCTGTTGGCCAGAACCTTTGTCAGGAATTTCTGCTGGGGATATTCCACTTAGGAATCATTGATCCCTGTGGAAAGCAGCCAGGGGCATCTTGTGAGGGCACAGGGTCGGGAATTGAGGAGCCCAGTTTGAGCTGGTGCAGCTGCTCAGTTCAGATGAGGTTTTTCCCCAGCTCTGTGAGGGTTTCATGCAGTCAAGACCTTGCATTTCCTATACCCTTTGGAAAAGTTATGCTTTGTCATTAATGCCAAGTTGTCCATCTGTAAATAGAAATGATCACTGGTGATCAGCTGCAGAGGGGTGAGATAATGCTGGGGGGTGTGAGTTGTTCCACCCAGAGCTGCTCTCCCTGCATGGAGCATCCACAGCCCCCAGGGCTGGGTGCCCACCCCATTGGGTGGTACAGGAGAGCCCCCTTGCTCACTCAAACACCTCTTGGGACACCTATTTTGGCTGCCTCAGTAATTTTTATTGTGGCTGTAACACAGAATGCTCCAGGATGGCAGAGGAAGAAAGTGAGGAGACTTGTGCCAGCCCTCCTCGGCTGTGGTGTTCCTGTGCATCAGTGCAGCTCTTCTGTAGGAGAACTGCTGCAGCTGAGGATAGTCTGTTCAAAAGGAGTGACAGCCTTTGACATGGACAGGAAGTTTGCCGAAAAAAACCCCATCTTTTCTATGTGAAAGAGGCTGTACTTTTACAGAACTGTCACTTAAAAATGCAATTTAAATGAAAAAAGCTGCTGGCTGTTGCAGCATTCGCTGCTCCATGTCAAATTTTGGTTGCAGTACCCCTGGCTACTCGCCAGGCTCTGCAGACTGACCCCACATGGGAGCCCAGCGAGCCTGGCCTTCCATCACTTCATTTTTAGGGCAGCATTTGCACTGAAGAGCAGTTCTGTCAGTCTGCCTCAGTCAGAGGGCTGTGAGAGCCATTGCAAAAGGAGGGAGGAGACTGAACGTGGCTGGAAATGAGCAGGTCCCAGCTCAAATATTAATATTAAATTAGTAGAGTTGTCCTCCCTATTCAGTGAAACAGAAGATGCTCCATTTCAAATCAGCAGGATTTAAAATTAGCTCCACTGTATAAACAAACAAATGGAAAAAATTGGGCTGGGAAAACCACCCCCTTCCTGGGAACTGAGACAGGACAATGTTCAGGCATAATTCCAATTTATGTCAAACAACTCGCGACCATCCTCTTGAGTGGTTCTGTAAAAGTGCTAATGTGTATAACCCTTCTAAATTTTTCTTTTTCCCTTTAACATTTGTTTCCCCCTTCACTGTGTCAGTCACAACACACCGCTCTTGAATCTCCCAGCTGGTCTTGACTTGTTGAATTTATTTTATGCTTTCACTCTTCTTTAATAAATACATTACTTGCAAGCAGTGAATTGAAAACAAAGCAAAAGAAAAAAAAACTACCATTAGTGATTGGACAGTTTCTTACTTTGTGTTACATTTAACTGTTCTTTTGACAGCCCAGTTTTTAAAGCCAGGTTCGTATGGAAATGCTTTCACTCCACTTGCACTGCTTTTGGAATAGCGTTCTGCTTCATCTGTCTTTATTTTAGTGCATTCATAACACACACAGTCAGCACAATGTCTCATCTCCACTTGGCCAAGATGCAAAGTACTCCTTGTCCTTTGGATTTATTTATTTTTTTATTTGTGTTTTGGTTTTGTTTTATTTTTTTTTTTGGGAAACGCAGCCATTTTTGTCAGCACAGAGGGATTCAAAGATCCTTTGTCAGGGTAGGACAATTAGTGCCTTATCCCAGCCCCTCGAGCTCCAGGACTGGGCACTCTGTGCTCAGGGCAGGTGTGCCTGCAGGTAAGTTCTCCCTCCTCTTCCCACAGCCAGTCCTAGTCCTCTCCATGGTGTTTGTGGTGGGAATCCATCTGGGTTTAGTGCTTTTATCCCCAGACATTCCTTTACTTCTCCTGGTTCCCTTTTTTTTTTTTTAACATGTAGCCCTAATGATGTCCTGGGGGAGAGCCAGTACTGTGGGAAAGACATACCCTTATTCCTTGAGAAATGCAGACAGACACTTCTTTACTGGTATATCAGGAAAAATTCCCAAATTTATGCTTGATAACATCTTCTTGAGGAAAAACATCCATGCAGCCAATATCTTTAGGAAGGTTGTGCCTTTCAAGCTGATTCACCGAAGTTCTGCAAACCCTGTGGAGTGACAAAACCACTGGTACTCTGGGTTCTGTTGATGACTTGGTTATTTAATTAAACCTTCAGCATATATATATATATAAAAGTCTTTTTTAAGGTTCCATGTACCCTCAGTGTTATGGATCCTGTTAGAATTCAGGATATTTCTGTCTCTCTCAAGTTGTTTGCCTTATGAGAATTAATAACCAACAAGTGCATATTTTATTTTTATTTTTTATGATTAGAAGGTGAACGTGGTCCCAGCCCAGAGTCCTCCTTTGCTGAGTGGGCAGTTGGTCACTGCTTGTAACTGGGTAAACTGGTCACCAAGGGCAGAGCTGTCAGCTCAGATGGTTGGAGGGTGCTGTGAGTGCTCTGGTCTTTGTCTGGGGGCACAAACCTTGCAGAAAAACACAACAATTTCCACCCTGAGCCTTGCTCAGCCCAGTTTCCAAAAGCTGACACTTAATTGCTGCGTCAGTACTTTTCCACTTATTCCAAAATAGTTTTTTTTTTTTTTAGGAAGATGAGACATTATGCTTATTGTTTCCCCTACATGCACTAATGGTTCCTTGCTGTTAACTTATTGCTAGGCCTGTTTCATTCTAACATCTTAGTATTTTTGTTAGTTTACATGTGAAATGCATCACCCAGTCTGTGCTTGAGCTCATTTTATTTAATTGATTTTATTTTTTTGTTTTACTAACCTCACTGTTTTTTCAGTTTAATATTGGCTGCATGCTAGTTTATATATATATATACATATATAAAAAAAACCCAATCAAGTCTAGCCTGGATTTTGCTCTGATTGTGTTTTGGTTTCTAGTGGTGGGGCAGTCTTGCACTTACAACTTACTCAGTATCATAAAAGCCTGACACACAAACAAAATAACTAAACACATTGTAGATTTTCTTTACCAAAAAAAATCTTAAGTGGTGCTGTCTAGGTGATGGATATGATTGTATAAATAGCTTGATTTTATGCTTTTTACTGTCAATTTTTATTGGTACACTTTATTTTCTCCCACATTGCCTTTTTTTTTTATTATTATTACTATTATTTTTTATTTATTTTAAACGTGATGCACAAAAGTTGCCCAGCACACCATCAGAAAGTGACCCTCCCTGATACCCATCCCCCTGGAAAAATTCTAGCCAGCAATTTTTGACATTTGTCTTTCCCTTTTATTGGGCATCTATTGCCTTTTCAGTAGCATTTTTTTGCATGCATTTATATGTAGAAAGATCTCTTGCTCATCACATGTTTAAATGTCAGCGGGAAGGGAAGAATATATTATTGGAATATTTTTGGTTTGTTTTCTCTGTTCTGTCTGTCAGGATAATATTGGACACCGCTTACTCCAGAAACATGGGTGGAAGCTGGGCCAGGGATTGGGAAAGTCACTGCAGGGTAAGTCCAGTCTCCTGTGTCTGAAACCTTCACCACCAGCCTTGGTCTTTAACAAAACGATCTCTGCTTTTTGTTCCTAGATTAGATTTTCTTTCCATTATTAATATATCCAGACAAATGCACTGTTGAGTTTCATGTTTAGCAGTTTGGAAGTGGAAGCTGCTGCCTCCCTTGGTGGTACAGGTTAGATGTGGTGTGAGTGTGGTGTGTGGTGTGGGAGTCACTGCAGAGGGAGGAGGATTAACTTCCTACCCACTAACGGGGAGTGGTGCAGCTTCCAAACTGGGATGATGCTCTACTGACTGGATGCTTTGGGATTAAAAGAATTAAAGATTGCAGGTAGTTTGATGATCTGTGTGTGTGCTCTCAGGGGTAGAAGCCATTAGAAGGCAACTTAAAGGGCCCCCTGAAGATGGGAAGTGGTGGCAGAGGTTCTTGTGGATGGGAGAGGCTCACTCCTGGTTTCCCCACAGGGATGTCACGAGTTTCACTTATTTCTGTTCCCAGCATGTTTGTCAGGGGTTTAGCCAATCTCCTTGGGACACTGTAGTGCTGGTTGAACCAGAACACCTTGTCCTCTTGCTGTCTTGACCCTAAATTCTTCCTGTGACACTAAATCCCATTTCTGTAGAAACCTCTGGAAGTGTTTGAAGCTCAGAGTAACTCACCCATGTTCCCATACCTGTAGCCTGAAGACCTGGAGGCTTGTAATTGGAATTCCCTGAGTGAGCCCCTTAGAGATGGGTGTGTCTGTGCAGGTGGAGGACTGTGGAGAGGTAACAAACTCTGGGAATGCACATTAATCCCCAGGACTGAGGCTCTATAACCTCTCAGGCAGGACTGTTTTGGTGGTTAATGCTTCTGGCTTCCTCTAACAGGGTTTCCTTGGAATTCCCATGGTTAATGCATGGCACTGCAGTCCTGTCACGTCCCTGCTGGGGCCAAACCTCGGGATGGGGTTGTAGCTGTCACCTCTTGGCCTTTGGCTCCTGGGATGTAACTGGGTGTGTTTTCTCTTTTGGGTGCCCTGTTCCGTGTGTCACCAGTGTGGAAACACAGAGACTTGAACCAAGGTAAAGCCTCATCCCAGCCACAGGGGCCTGTTCCCAAGGTGCTGCTGGCACTGATTTGATGGATTGAACACAGATGATGGGACTGGAGGCCTGGAGTTGGGGCAGGAGGGCAGTGGTGTCACCTTGTCCCAGGAACAAGCACACCAGGGCTGCTGTGGCCGTGTCACTGTGTCCCAAGGGCTGCCCGTGGTGGTGTCACCATGTCCCAAGGGCCCAGCAGGAATTTGCACTTTGATACTTGTCCCCATTTAAATGTTCCCACTGTGCCTTTCACGGCACTGAAGCTGTTCCACGTCTCTTACTCACGTATTATTGAAGCTCTGGTGATTTGAACTGTCTGGGAGCTGCAGCCAAGTGGTGGGGATGGGCTGGGAGGGCTGTGCTGCTCCTCCTGCATGTTAACAGGAGCACAGGAGTAAAAATAACCCATCCAGTTAAACCCAGTTCAGTGCTGAAACCTTCCTAACCTAGGCTTTGGAACATGGGCAGGAATTTCCTAGTGCCTTTGACCTTCTGGAAGGGGAGCAGTGCCCTATCCAGCTTCTCCAGCCCATGTCCTGGGCAGGTAGAGGATATGGAGAGATGCTGCTGCTCCAGCTTTTCTCCCTGAGTTCTGAGCAACCAGAGCCTGTGGCATTGGTGAGAATCATGTTGGGAGTGTTTATTTCGTTATCCAGTGACCTTTTTGCTTGAAATGTCCCAAAAATCCAAATACAAAATGTCAGGAAGGAAACATTTGCATCCAGTTTTAATCTTATTCTTGCAGTTTGAAGAGCGAAGTCACTTGATGTGTGCTGAGAATGGAGGAGCAGGACAAAAGTTCTTCCCCTGTTCCACACTGCTTTGCTGAGGAAAGACCAGGAGAGGTTTCTAAAGAGATGTAGGAGTGTTTATGCTGTTAAATCTTCTTGGTTCATGCTGTGCTTGAGCCTAGAATCTGAAATAGCCTATAGTGAGGAGGTGCAGCAGAATCAGAACTGCTTTGAGAAGCCTTGAGCTGTGGATGTGGTTTTTGATCTGCTGCAGAAAGCCCTTGCCTCAGACCCTCAAAACTTTAGAGATTTCATAAATGCAGTTCATATTGCATTGGTCTTTTGTCCATGCACTTTAATTAAAGAGGAAGTGGATGAGTTTGCTGATTTTTGTTATGTCACTTCTGGTTCTAGATGTTCACCTGAACTGGGGCTCCCTCTTTAGTTCTGTGAGTCCCAGGGTTATCCTGCGTTACACTTGCCAGACAGAAATGTTTGTTTCTTGTAGTCAGGCTGTTCTGGTGTTGTCCAACAAGAACATCCCGCTGTAGGAGTGTCCCTGGGATGGCTTCCTTCATCCTAACTTCCCACTGTGGATAGAATCCTGTGGTGAGGGTGCTGAGCCTCTGAGTGGGATCTGGAACAGCCTAAAATTCACACTTGCCAATTGCTGGTGGTAAGAACGTGCAGTTGTGGCACAAAGTGGCTCATTCTCAGCAAAATTCCAGAAGCAGAGTCTCTCTGTACCCACTGGAGCAGCTGCCTTGTGGTGTAACTCTTGTTAAGGAGAAGAGCTGAGCCACTTGGGGAAGAAAGAAACATCTGCATCTTTCATTGAATTGGAGATGTGCTGAGTGGAGCATCAGGCAGGGTAATGCTGTCAACTGTGACCACACCAGTGCTGGATCCTGGTTCAGAGATGCTCATAACAAATTCAGCAGAGTCATTCCTCTGCTCATCTCTTCTCCTGATGTTTTTCATGTTGTTTTTCCCCACAAACAACTTGTGTTATATTTGGAAATGGTGCTTCAGCTTGCTAACAGCCACTGAATATGAAAAAGCAGAAAAGGGGGTTGCCAGTTGACAGGGATCTTTTTTATTTTGGAAAGTATGGCTTGGGGAGCCACTTTTCCACAGAGACATGTGATGGCTGTGCTCTGACAAGTGAGAAAATGGGGACTGTAGCCTGTTTTATCTTTGGGGGAACACGGGTAGTTGATAATCTAGAATTTTGTGGTCTGCTGGTAAAATGAAACTAGAAGAGATGTGGTTAAAAACACTGGCTGACCTTCGTGTGAAGTCCTGTGCTAAATGAGCCCGAGGATTGTGAATAAATCAGCAGTTACATAAGTCAGAAGGGGAATGAGAGGGCTGAGTGAAATCTGAATTCAAATACTCTAATGATTTCTCTTGGAATGAGTATTTCCCATTACATTAAAGGAGTATTATGAAAACAGACTGACATGCAGAAGTGGTATAATTTTAATCATACAGTTGAAAATATTTTTATAAGCTCTTCTACTTTTCCCTGTAGATTTTTTTTTTTTTTGACAAGTCTTGTTTAAAAAAAACAATTGTGCTGAAAAATTCTGGGTTTTATTTTTGGTGGGTTTTTTTTCCTTTGGAGTTGTGTGTTTAATGTGAGGTAATAGTGTTTTAGAGATATGTCTGGAAGACTAAAACCAGTAGTTTAATCTTATTTAATTAGATGTGGGAAAGTTGAATAGGTTACTCTGCTGTTTCCTTGGTCATAGCAGGGTTGGGGAGGGTTTGTGGAGTTCAGAGAGGGCAGTAGGAGGGGTTGATGTTTACTGGCCATGTGGAAGGGACTCAGAGGAAGGATTGCCCAGCTTTGGAGTTCAAGTCCAGCTCATCCTTAGCCAGTTTTAATAACTGTAATTATTCAACACACTTTTGTAGATTTGCCTCTTTAAAGTTTTCTCTTAAGGAAATGTTCTTGCCTCACTGCAGCCTTGACCCTTTAAAAACAGCTCCAACAGCAGTACAGGAAGCAGTTAAGTTTCCCTGTAGCAAAAGCTGTGTCCTATATTAATGTGATACATTTAAAAGCATTGCTTTAATTCACATTCCCACTGTATACCCAAGACTGGGATTATCCTGATCCTTTGTGGTATTTCTGAGAGGTGAATCACAATCTAGTATTTTACAGTGGCAACAGATAAAAAGGTTTTGTCATGGCTGAGCTGCTCTTCAGTATTTCTGTTGTGAATCAAGTAATTCAGGTAACGTGGGGGTTTAGTGTAGAACTGGAACTGGGCCTTAAAACCTCTGAGGCAGCTCATTCAGCACTTGATTATGATGGAGATGTTCAGTGCAAGTTGAGTTTGAGGGTGGGTGGCTGCTGGGCCTGGGGTTGTCTCCAGTGCTTCGTGGCTGTGTTTAGAGAAGGGACATCCCTTTAGGGGCAGGTCCTTGTGGTGGCAGCAGCTTCCCCTGCAACCTTTGGTCCTGAAGAAATGTCTCCTATGATTCCTTTTCCTAGTTAGTAATACTTTCCTTCATGTTTGCTTGAGTTTTTACTAAAATTTTGGCATTGTTTCGGCACAACTGTTCCAGAAGGGGTTGGATCTTCCTGGGGAGCAGCTTTGCTGATGTAATGCTGGGAGGAGAGGGCAGGGCTGTGTCTTGGGAGCTCTCAGCAGTGCCATGTGGATCTGGGAACCCTTCCTGCACCCTTGTCCCCTTCCAGCCAGGCTGAAGGCAGTAACCCTGCACAGATTGTCAGGCCAGTGCTGTTCCTGTTGATCAAGGTGTGCTCCATACTCATTGTATGAACAGTACAAGTGACACAGGGAGCAGCAGTTACAAGTGCTTCGGGCTTAGTTCATCCTTTTGTGGTAGGCAGCAAAGACAGGTTATCAAATCTGTTAGAAAATGCCAAAATTCAGTTCCTCCATCAAACTGTATTTTTGTTGCATGATTTTCAATTAAAAAAACCGAAACTGCAAGTGGATTTCTGCTCTGACTTGCAAATTCTCTGCTGATAAATATAGTCAGCACTGCCCCCCTCCAGTATCACTACGGTGCAGTTCTTCCTTGGCACATGCTTCACTAAATCTGTTCAGACAAGGGAAAACATTCCCTCCTGGTCCAAGGGATGAGTGCAGTGAAAGAGCAGAAGCGGCTGACAGAGTGCTGGGAGCTGCAGAGAGCTGCAGGTGAAGCACTGATCCGTGGCTCAGGCAGGAAATATCCGCTCCCTGGCAGCCCTGGGGGATCCTCATCTGTGACATGACGCTCCCAGGCCCTTTCCCAGCCTGTGCCAGGTGGCCGCGGGCACCACACGCTGTGTTTGCTGCTTCCAGGTTCCTCAGCCCGTGGGGAGCAATAAACAGAGCTTCGACCACTCAGGCAACCGAGATCTCAGCCACAAATGTGATCCCTTGGCAGCTGCAGCTTGGAGAAATGAGCTCAGGGTTTGAATTCCAAGGCCTCGGGTCCTGGCGCTGTCACCCGCTCGCCAAATGGCCCCGGCTCGGGTTTTAATGTGCTTTCCATTTGTTGGATCCTCTGATCTTGGGAAGCAGACGGTGGATGTGTGTCAGGCCTGTGAACGTGGAACAATGAGCATCTGAGGGGTGTTAGGTTTCTCTCTGGGTTCTGGAGCTTTGGAATAAATACAAGGAAATACAGAAGAGGCAGATAAAAATATTGAACAGTGGCTTTATTCATGAGGTGTGGAATGGCTTGGCAGTCCTACCCAAGAAATAGCTCTGAGCACAGTCTTATCTTCTTGTATCTTAACGTGTCCTCCCAGGAACCTCAAATCTGGCATGAGTGAACATTTCCATGCTTGTTTTTGCAACATAAACCACTGCAGTGGTTGTAAAAGTGGTATTTTCCTGTGAGTTAGCCTGAAAAACCTGGGTGCTGTGGCTGCTATCTGCACACCCATCTTCATTGCTGTGTCAAAATCCACCGCACCACAGACCTAAAGGGAGGTTTTCTTAATGCCTCAGTGTCCTTTGGGGGAAGCAGTTGCCCCTTGTTTTCTTTTGAATGTGCAAGATCCTTCCCTTGATTGCAGGTGGTGAGTTTATGGGTTGTTGGAGTGGGTGTAGCCAGTGAGATCCTGGTGCTTTCAGTGACACGTGTTTATTGTGACACGCGACCTTCTCTTGGCTTAGAATGAGCCGCTATGGCCCTTTGTGCCTGGTGATGGTAAAGCAGTTTTATTAAACTGTGAGAGGAGGGTGGGGGAAGTGAGAGGTTGTGGCCATGCACAACCTGCCTCCTTCCTGCAGCACAGCCTCAAATCAGCCCAGACCCTTCAGCCCTCTCCACTCTTATTGAGATAACACAGGCAGCAACTCTTACCTCTGATTTCTATTCTAAATCATCCCAGAATTGTGTTCTTGCTCCAGCATCCTCTGTGTTGTTCTTCAGTCCATTGCTCAGTATTTGAATTAGGGATGGTTTTGTCCCATAGTCCATGTGCCTTCTCTTGTGTGCCTGAGAAATTTGGAGCTCCCATTGGAAATTTTCCATGTGATTGGGGTGTTTACAACCTGTCTTTCTCTCCTCTTTTCTCCCCTGCTTAGTAAGGATTAAATTCACAGGGCAGTTTTTGTGTTGTTGGAAAACACTTTCTCCTCTCTGGGACTCGATGTTTGTTACTGAGGATGATGGACACTTCAGACTTTGTTTGAGTCTCTTGGTTGTTTTGACCCCTTCCAGAAATCTGACACAAACAGGATGAGCTCACAAATCTGATTCCTAAAGGACACCAGGATTAAAGGTTGCCCTTGTTTGTTCTTTGCTTCTCGAAGCAGTTGGAATGAGTTTGATAACGTGGTGTCATTTTTAGCCAGTGCTGAACACCCCAGGCTTGTGCACCAGTGAAAATTGAGGGGATTTTCTCCTCTCTCTCCTGTTGATGCACTGAATGAGGAGTTTGAATTTCCAGTGTGACAGCTCTTGGGCTGTCACAGACTCAGGGAACCCAGCACTGTCAAGGCTGCCACTAACCCATGTTCCCACTTGCCACATCCACACAGCTTTTAAATCCCTCCAGGGATGATGATTCCACCACTGCCCTGGGCAGTCTGTTCCAATGCTTTGCAGCCCTTTCAGTGAAGAAATATTCCCTAATATCCAGCCTAAACTTCCCCTGGCACAGCTTGAGGCCTTTTCCTCTCCTGTCGCTTGTTCCCTGTGAGAAGAGCCCAACCCCACTCCCAGCTGCATCAAAATAGACCCAGGAGTGTTGAGAGCTTGGAAAATCCTGGTCTTTGAAAATGACAGTCACCCCTATCTCACACTTCTCAGGCAGTGTAGCTGCAGGTGAGTGCCCTGAACCTATGGATCCGTTCCTGGGGGGGTTGATCTCTGACTCCAGGTACCTGTTGCCCTTCTAGAGCCTGCAGTGGGGTTTGTGCTGACTGAACAAACCGACCCTTACCCACCAGAGCAAACCCAGTGATGTGATCCTAAAACTGCCCCATGCTGCCTGCACAAAGCTGTCTTTCCTCTGTATCAGACCCTTTCCAGGAGCAATTAAAACCCTTTGGAAGGTTGTGTCTTACTGTGGTTGTGGTTTTGATTGTAGCATAAAGATAAGGAACAAGGAGAAACCCTCTGTGCCCAATGAGACCACGTCCCTCTGTCTGTTGTCTGTGTCCTCTAGAGATGCTTAGATTGTGAAATTCTCCTCCAGTGAAGAGTGTGATATCAGTCAGTCCTCTAGGATTAAGTCCCACAAAGCTTGTACCTGGGGGGAATATCTATGAAGATGTCAACACAGCAAGCAGGATTAAGGCTGGTCTGTTATCTCAGTGGTCCTTACATGCTGTGCATAAGGGATGCACTGAAAGAGGTTTGACTCAATTATGTTAACAATTTGGGGGATTCATCTTCTTTTTGATGGGAGCATCGTGTTATTTCTGAAGGTCTGTTTAACAGAGAAACTTATCTGTTGTGATAGGACAAGGGTGGAGGTTTTTAACTAAAAAAAAAGATGAAGTTACATTAGATATTGGGAAGGAATCCTTCCCTGGGAGGGTGGGGAGGCCCTGGCACAGGTTGCCCAGAGGAGCTGTGGCTGCCCCTGCATCCCTGGAAGTGTCCAAGGCCAGGATGAACAGGGCTTGGAGCAACCTGGGGTAGGGGAAGGTGTCCCTGCCATGGCAGGGGTGGGAATGGGTGGTTTTTAAGGTCCCTTCCAACCCAAACATTTCTATAATTCTGTTCCCCATGGTGCTGCTGCTGGAGGGAGAGGAGTCCTCCTGAATCTGCAGATTGTCAATGAAAACTCTTTTCTGTTTTGACTGTTTAAAATGAAGATGAAATGTGTGCTGGTGTTTGTGGGTGGTCTCAGATGGCAGGTCCAGCATTCCCATTCCAAAGAGCAATATCCAGCCCATGTCCAGAACCAGAGCGTGGCCCTGAACCCACAGTCCCCTGTGTGCAGTGGGACTTGTGTCTGACACCACAGCGTTAGGATTCACTCTTTTCCCAAGATTTATTAATTTATAGCACTGAGGGTGAGGTGTTTGCTCATATCCAATCACTTTGTGAAATTAAAAACGTGGGAATTTTGAGAAGCCTACCTGCCCAGGTGCTCCCTACCCCTGGGGTGGCTCTTTGGGACTGAGCAATTTTTCACAAACTGGGAGGAAGGTTTCCTCTTTTCCTGGGGAAGAGGAAAGCAAAAGGAGACACAGCTGGTCAGTCTGGGAATCTCATTTCACTTCTGAAGTCAGGGAATCATTACAAACCTAATTTACTTTGAGATTGGATTTTCTAAGGTGTGACTCTTGTGTGAGCTGTTTGTTTTTCTCGTCCCTCTGGAGGTTCCTGCTCTGTCCTTTCCACAGAGGTTTTCCCTGCGTGTGGAAGTGTTTTATGCAACAACCCTCTCTGGTTTGAGCTCTGTGCAGAGGGATCAGTCTATGAAGGAGTTTGTGACCTGCTCCAGAAAGAAGATGAATGTTTTGGGGTGCAGGGGGCTGGGGCACAGCTGTGTGTTCTGCAGGATTTATCCTGTGGGGGATTAGGAGTCCGTGTGGCATTGCTTTCAGCCCTGTGTTGTGGCAGGAAATGTGGGAATTCTGGGCCTTTCTTGAAAGCTAATTTTCCCTTTAGAGCATATTGATGTACCAAGGTCAGCAGGAACCCCAAACCTGGGAGGCCCCTGACGTCCAAGAGCCACATTTATGTGCTGGGAAAGAGCCTGTTGTCGTGCCCAGCAGTAGGATAAATTTTCTTGAGGAAGTTCTTTCAGAGGAGAACTTAAAGAGCTAAACTAAGAAGTCTCATTTCCCCCTTTGGCTGCTGTCCATGTTCCCTCTGGCAGCCAGCAGGGTGAGAGGTGGCCCTGTCCCCCTCCCACCATGGCTTTCCTGGGACATGGAGCTGTGCCAGGTCCAGGGGCTCAGTGTGGGGTTGGCACTGCTGCTGTACCATGTCTGGTTGTGGCACTTGTCACCTGGATGTCACACTGTGGTGGTTCATTTGTAATGAAAGGATGATTCAGTGAAAAACAAAGACATCGCTTTTCGCGTGGAATATCCTCCTCTTACCTGCAAACAGAGCTCCTTTTGGCCCAGAATGTTTGTAATTCCTTAAGATCCTGATTTGTTTCCTTTTTAAACTGCCTGATTCCATGTGCCTCAGTGCCCCTCTGGAAGGGGGCTGTCACCAGGAGCTCGGCCTCTCCCAAAACACCCAAAAGGAGCCGCTCCGAGTGTTCCTGGTCCCGCAGGGCAGAGCTCGGTCGTGGGGTGGAGGGGTGAGCAAGAAGCCTCCTGTTATTCTGAATTTTTTTTTAACCCATCCTCCCTGCCAAACGGCCTATTTTCTGCCCCTAATGGTTTCTGCCTAACAAATGGTGTTTCTTTTTTACAGCGTTATGATCCTGGACTTGTTGTGGTGATGGTAAACTTAGCAGTGGTAATTTTTTATTTTCAGACTGAATTACTCCTTTTGTCATCAGTGCACCAATGTTAGGCTTACTTTCTCTGTTGTAGCCATCATCCTTCTGCTTGGTCTTTCATTTTCCTTTCCTTTCCTTTCTTTATGCACACTTGTCTGATCCTTGTTCATTAAAGGGTATTGCTAAGAAGGGATGTTTCTGTTTGTGTTAGAACTGCCAAAATCAGTTTAAACATAAATTTCTAATACTGTCCAAACTTGATTTTTTTTTTCTCCCCCCCCAACACGATGGGCACTAGCACTTGCTACTGCAATTTCCAAATAGATTTTTGAATTTTAAAAAAAACCAAAACAATCCAAAAAACTTTGACTGCCTTAGAAGGCAAAAGTACTGATGCATTGTTTGTACACAGGGGTTTACCAGGGCAATGAGGCTGCATCCAAAGATGTCCATTGCTGGAAAAACAAAGAAACAAACAAAAAAAACCCAATCAAAAAAAAAAAACCAAACCAAACCAAAAAAAGCTTTGAAAACAATTGAAATAATAAATTGTTGGCACCTGGTGCCAGCCATTCCATTTGGGTTCACCACTTACCAGTAAATCCCTGGCTGAGACGTTATGAAAGTGATATTGCACTTAGGAAGTCATTTTTATAACCTGTCTTTGATTTGGTCCTTTTGCTAAAAATTGCAGTCACTGCTTACTGTATTATACCATTGGGCATGAGAGAAACCCTGTCAAACCTTGATACCCAAAACAAAACTCAATCCAAAGTATTTTGGGTGACCATGATCACTGATTTTGGCCCTGATGGATACCTACCTGTCAAAATTCCTGGGCGTATCAACAAATCCATAGAGCAGCTAATGAAAATGGAATTATTTGATTCATTTCTGAATAAAAACCATGCCTCTGTACTTTAAGGTTCAAAAGCCCCTCTGGGGGCTGTGGCTTTGGCAGGAATTAGAGCTGATGCTGGCAAAGAGTTCCCACCTATCCAGGTTTTAAAGACTTTGACCTTTTTGCACATGGAATCTTTTTGGCATGTTTCAAACCTGTGGATCTTTTAGCCCAAAGGTATAATACCTGTGTATGTGTGTATAACAAAACAGTTGTTTACACCAAACAAGAGCAATAATAAGGGAAGTAAACATTCTGTTTTTTCACTCAAGGTTTGCACCGGAGAAGGTAAGTACTCTGTTCAGTGGGTTACATCACAACCAACAGTGCCAGTTGTGATGTAAAAATCAAAACATAATAATAATTTAAAATAATAATAATAATAAAAAAAAAAGCTGTGGTAGTAAAGTGCTTGTCTGCCCCATTTTGCTTTGTTTGGCTGGTTATGAGTGGATTAAAGATATGTTTAAAAAAAAAAAAAATCTCCAGCATAGTTTGATTAGTTCAAAGTCAATTTTCTTCGCAACCAGTCCTTTTCACAGCTTACAGGTGACACAGCAGTGCCAGAGCATCTCCTGGGGGGCAGGATGAAGTGGATGAAGGAAGTTTGGCATGCCTTGCTCCTGGGGAGGGACAAAAGCTGGTGGGGGGGAGGCTTCCACACCCTTCACAGGGAAGTCCTAAGTGGTTATTGATGAGCTGGAGCAGCAAATCGTGTTTAACAACCTCTTCACTCCTGTGAGAAGATGAGGAGCACGTCTGGCCCGATGTGGAAGCCGTGGGGGACATGGGGGAACAGGAACCACAAGAACATTTGACGTGGCCAGTTCTTGTTGAGAAAAGCCATTTGTGAGCACTGGGGGTGCAGGTGTGGCTGTAAGCTGTGAGAATGGCTCGTGTTTGGTTCACTGTAGCTTTCTGGTCTCTGCACTCCAAGGCAAGATCTCTAACCACCCAAACCCAATGTGTACACGAGCTGCGGTGCCGGGCTGCCCCTGATGCCTCTCTCTGTGTTCCTCTTCCAGGGAGGACGGATCCCATCCCTATCGTCGTCAAATATGATGTCATGGGCATGGGCCGCATGGAGATGGAGGTAAGGGCACCTCTCCCTGCCCCCTCACCCCTGTCTGGCCCTTGGGAACGGGTAGGGAAGGCAAAATTAGCAAATTCCAAGTGAGAATTTGGCATCAAAGATACAGAACAGCTTGCTCTCAAATCAACACAGTAAGAAAACACCTCTCCTCAAAAAACACTTTTCAAACACTTCTCCTCTTTGTTTATCCACGGGGACATGAGTTCTGGGGTCTGGATGCTCCCCAAAATCCCTGGACTCTGTGATTCCTCCCCCTGCCAAAGCTGAGGTTGCCATTGGCACAGACAGGGCCTTCCACCTCATGTGCATTAATGACCCATTTTGCACAGAGAAAGTAAAGCACAACATGCAAAGGTTCTGTTTCAAACCTCATAGTTTTTAAGCTGTGCGTTCTGGCAGTGGGAGTGCGAAGTATTTATGGGACAAATTGCATCTCTTCTTTTTTCTTTTTTTAAAAAAAAAGCTTGACTACGCCGAGGATGCCACAGAGCGGAGGCGAGTGCTGGAGGTGGAGAAGGAAGACACCGAGGAGCTGAGGCAGAAATACAAGGTACAGAAAGGGGGGCATCAACATCAGAGTGTCTGTGGGCTGGCTGGGAGAAGATTTGTTCTGATGGCACTGATTTGTTCTCCTTAGGCTGTAGTGATGGTGGTAGGAGTGAAGTGTTCTTGGGTTCTGTCATCGTTGTTGCATCTCTTCTTTTTTCTTACTGGTTATTCACTTCCTGGCATTAACCTTGGTGTTTGTTTAGCTGCTGAAGAGCTCCAGGACACTAGCAGGGCTTTCTCTATGTGCTTTGCTGCTGTTCTAGATAAAACAGTTTTATGGTAAGCAGGACATTTCCTTCCCCATCCCCAGGGCTGCCAGATTTTTGTAGTGAACCTGCCACACTGCTGGTGCAAAACCTGCAGCTGCAGGTGTTCGAGGGGCTGGGAGGGAGGAGGTGCTCTTGTGAGTAGAGCATTCTTGCATAAATCCTGCTTCATTTGGAAAGGTAAGAAATGGCTCCAGCCTGCAGAAATCAATGGGCTGGAGTTCTCTGGAAGAATTGCTCTGCCAACATTAAAAAAGAAATAATAATTCTGTATTTCCATGGGGTTTACAAAACCTGTGGGGTTATTTTGTAAGCCAGAGGCTGATAGAAATAAACTGTGATGTTGGGATTGAGTGTGACATGCTGGAGCATTCTTGGATTAGCTGTAACCAGGTTCTCAGTGGAGACCTGGTCTTTGCTGGTCCTTTAATCCACTTGTCCTCTTCCCAGCCCATCAGGTTTTAGGAAAGCCTGCTTGTTCAGTCGTCCTGAGACTGGGGGGAGGTGCAGGGTTGAGGAAGAGTCTGAGACATCCAAATGAAGTGTCAGAGTTACATAAATTTTATTTCTTTGAGAAATAATGGAAAAGTAGTTTCGATTCCATTAAAATTAAACATAACCTTGGCAAATCTAAAATTCCATTTCCCCAGCTGAACAGTTAATTCTGCAGGCAGTTTGTTCAGCTATGAAAATTTATAGCCTCATTTCCTCACTTTTTTTTTTGAGCCCTTGACTTGCCCAGTCAGTGAACTGCAGGTGTTTGGGTGCCCATAATGGCTGTGAATTCCCCATGCCTGGTATTGGCCAAGGCCGGGTTGGATGAGGCATGGATCAACCTGGGATAGTGGAAGGTGTCCCTGCCCATGGCAGGGGGTGGAAGTGGATGCTCTTTAAGGTCCCTTCCAACCCAAACTGTTTGAGGATTCTAAAGTTCTTGGGGTTTGCAATTCTCTTTTCAAATGCAGCTGAATATGTGCTGCTCTGAGACTCTTTTCTCTTCCTGCCCTTATCCAGCCCGGACATTTTCCAGGAGCTCTGGAGCAGCAGCAGACTCTCCCAGCTCCAGTGGGTTTTTATTATCGTGCTTCATCCTTACCCCTTGACTTTGGTATTAATCTGTGAAAGATCTCTGCAGTCCTTGTTTTTGCACTGCTCCACAGGAGGCCATTATGTAACAGTGCATCCTGATTAGCCATTCAGGGAGCCTCAGAGGAATTTGGGATAATTCTGCAGCCAAGAAGCAAGCCATAAATGTTCTTTAATTCCCTCCTTTTATATAGATTCTGATCATTCAAATGGCTGAGTTTCATTGTTCAACCACAGGATGCTTGCTCAGAAAAACCTACACATGGTGCAGGAAGCTTGTTCTGGAATTCAGAGGAACGTTAAACCTCAGTGTTCTGTGGATCTCACGCTGCTCTGTTTTCCTTTCTTGTCTTCCTGGGGACCTGCTTCAGGCTCAGACCTCCAGATTTGTTGATTTTTTTTTTTTTCCCCCCCTCTCTTAATAAGGGCATCTGGTAATAGATGGAAGCAGGGAGTTGCAATACATCTCTTATTTAGGAGGTGAACAGTGCTTTAAATTGAAAACAACCCCAAGCATTAGCACAGGAATTTTTCAGATATTTCCTTCCCCCCCAGGTGTTGAAATTTTTTACACACATTTTGCATCATATAAAAAATACTCAGTAATGTTCTTTTAATGCAGTTTTGATGTGGTAACTGGGAGATGAAATGTATTGCCTTGAACAAGATCTGAACTGAAAAGAAAAAAACCTTGCGCAGTTTAACTCTCTTAAATGTTTGCTGCTTCCTCTTGCTGGGCAAGGAAGCTTCCCATGAGAAGTTTGTATTGAAGATGAAAACTCTTAAAGCCTTCAGTGCTTTTTCTCTAATGTTAGGCTATTTTTTTTGTATAGTTCTCTTTATTCCAGTTGAATTACCTGTGGAAAGTGGCTTTTTGGGATGTGCTGCTGCACTGGGTGTTGGGATGTACCATTTGCAGCTTGTTTTGAGTAAGAAGCAGTGCAAGAGCTTCCACCTCCTCAGGGTAAACCTTCCCCAGTGCTTGTACAGAGTGGTGATGTGTTGTTAATCCTGCTGGTGGGGCTGTAATGGAACCAGCCTGGCAGGGCAGGGGCTGCTTTGCCCTCAGGTTGCTGTGTCTGGGGCTCAGGTGAGTTTTGGAGCCCCTCAGGTGTGTATGAGCTGGGGCTGTGCCCTGGGGCTGGGGAGCAGCACAGGCTCCTTCCAGCACCTGCATTTCCAGCCAGTACAGCCACCTGAGGGACTGGGAGTGCCCCAGAGCTTGTGCCCACCCAAAACCTGTAGCTAAAGAGGGCAGGATGTGACTGTTGCCATTCCAGACACCATCTCTGCCTGCAGGTTTGGTTTTCCAGCTATAAAAACGTTGAATTATGAGGAGGCAAATCCTGTCTGCAGCCTTCAAGTGGTCTCTTTCCCCCTGTTCATTAAATGCAGCTCCCTGTGCCCAGTGTGATCCTTGTGTTTGGGCTCAGCCTGATGGACATTGTTGCTCCTGGGAAGGTTTCACTGACAGGGAATCCATGGGAGTGGGCTGGGCTCCTTGGTGTCTGAGCAGTGATTCCCAGCTGGAGCTGCATTCCTCCCTCCTGAATTCAGGCACACAAACCAAGATCAAGCAGACAGCTGTTAGCACTCAAAATGGAGGAAGCACCAGCATTTGAAGTTCTGTTCCAAAGGCAGGAATCCTCCTCGGTTTGATGTGTATTTGTGCATCTTACATGCTGCCGTGTGTTTGTGGGTGAGCTCAAGGCTTTGAACCTCTCCTTGGAGCACAGAGAATCCCCCAGGCTCTCCTGAGGCAGAGCTGCCTTCCCCTGTCAGCGCTGGAGGCCTTGTTTTAAGTCTGTTTTAGTGATACCTGTGCTCTGACAAGGTGATATTTTGTGTGAGAAATGGAGTCAGTGGCGTTGCGTAGTTCTGGAATCAGACCTGTGAATTTGCAAAGACTGCTCAGCTTAATAAGCTGGGCTCAACAAGGCCAAGTACCAGGTCCTGCTCTTGGGTCACAACAACCCCATGGAGTGCTGCTGAGTGAGGGGAGAGTGGCTGGAAAGCTGGAAAAGAACCCTGAATCCTTGGTTCATTTTCAGGCCCGTCAGGACAAGAAAGATGTTGAGGGGCTGGAGAGTGTGCAGGGAAGGGAACGGAGCTGGGAAGGGGCTGGAGCAGCAGGAGCAGCTGAGGGAGCTGGGGGGGCTCAGCCTGGAGAAAAGGAGGCTCAGGGGGGACCTTCTGGCTCTGCAACTCCCTGACAGGAGGGGGGAGCTGGGGGGGGTCGGGCTCTGCTCCCAGGGAACAAGGGACAGGAGGAGAGGGAACGGCCTCCAGCTGGGCCAGGGGAGGGACAGGTTGGACATCAGGAGGAATTTCTCCATGGAAAGGGTGGTCAGGCTTTGGCAGGGGCTGCCCAGGGAGGTTTGGAGTTCCCACCCCTGGAGCTGTCCAAGGAAGGCCTGGATGTGGCACTCAGAACTCTGGGCTGGGGACAAGGTGTGGGGATGGGGCACAGGGTGGACTCGATCATCTTAGGAGCTCTTTTCCAACCCAAATGATTCTTTTATAAATATAACCATCAATATACTCTTAAGTTTTTCTGAAGCACTAGTTTTCCTTGAAGGACTAACTCCTCATCTTCCAGTCTGTTTTACAGGGACGTTTAACAGAAACATTTCTTTGTTAATTTTTTAGGATTATGTTGATAAAGAAAAGGCCATTGCCAAGGCTTTGGAAGACCTCAGAGCAAACTTCTACTGTGAACTCTGTGACAAGCAGTATCAGAAGCATCAGGAGTTTGACAACCACATAAACTCTTACGACCACGCTCACAAACAGGTAACCAAGTGTTGATAGCACAGTACAACGGTCTGGTGTTCATCGTGGTGGTCTTGGAATTTCCCTGGTGTATCTGTTTTCCCTGTAGCTCCAGGAATAGAGGTTTTATGTTGCTGGGTAAGATTTTTATGCCCACCATACATTTAAAAATCCAAAACAACAGAAAACCCCCAAACCCCAATCCACGATTGGCATCAAGAAGCCCCAGTTCTGAAAGACCCAGGGGCAGGAATGGGCTGCTGTTAAACTGGGAATAGAACATGTGGATATGGATGGCTCCCAGTTCGCTTTTAGCATAGTACAGCTTTGGGGAGTGATGGTACACCATGTGTGAGTGTTTTAGTACTTCAGTCTGTGTTCTGTCAAGTTACTGAAAACAGACTAGGAAATAATGGGCTGTGTCAAAGGAATCCTAAAAAAGGAGCACTTCCCAAATCCTGTAACCCTCAGGAGAAGGTGGATTCAGAGTCTGTGTGGAGTTGGCTTTGTTCCTGAGTTCCCATGTTCACAGGGTATTTTACACTGCACAGTAAATAATAAAAGTTCGTGTGTTAGCCTGGTCTGTTTGACCACTTAAGCTGCTAAATGAGATGTAACTGCACAGCAGACAGCAGTGTTGGGCTCATCCAGAGCTGGAATGGCTCAGAGGAGGGTTTTGATGTTCCTAGTCATAAATTCTAACAACACAATCATTAAAATGCTGATACCTCGTGGAGGATGTGCTGCAGAGTACTAGAGCTTGCAAAATAGCAGAGAACAGCTTAAAAACAGGAGTATGGCATTAGAATATGAATTTTTTGTGTGTGGATTAAGTGTAGGATATAATAGCATTCAAAGTAGATTCTGTAAGGGAGTCTTAACAAGAATTGTCATGGCAGGGCAGTTTGCTGTGACAAAGTTTGGTTTAGTGGAATTCAGAGCAGAAATTCCTTCTTTTACTTTGTGTTGGGCAAAGGGCTGTTTTGGCACAGTCCTGACACCTGAGAGCTGTGAACTTCACCTGAAGGTTTCCATCAGCTTGGCTGAAACTTGAGTGCAATGACCTGCATTTATTTAGGAGCTGGAAGGACCTGTTTGTGTCACATTCTCAGTGTGCTGATGCAGCATAATTATGTCAACTCCTGTTCAAACCCTCGGTGACTAATGGGGGACTGACACGAGCCTGGCAAGGCCCAGAGCTTTTCTAGCACCTGGAAATGCTGTGAAGGAAGAAACAACCCTGTGGAAGCAACCACCCCTCCTTGGTATAAAAGGAGTGGTCAGCAGGAGTGACCTGAGAGAAAAATGTCTTGTACACGCACAGGGTGGGGACACCTTCTCATCAGCAGGAAGGATTTAGGGGTTGCTGATTATTTTGAAAGGAATTGTGTTCTTGGATAATTCCATCCATTGCAGTCACTTCAGGCAGGCTTTGGAGAAAATGAGCCTCCAAACTGTGGCTGCATCACCCAGCATTAATTTCCAGTTACAGAGGGATTTAGACAAAGAAGCAATTATGCTTTGCTTAGGGAAAAAATTGCTTGTCCAGCTTTGTGTCAGGCTGAAATGTGTGTGACCCTGTTGGGTCTGTGTTCAGGGAGAGAACTTGAAACTCCAGAGGCATAATGAAGGTGAATTTGCATAAGTAACATCATCTCACTGCTGTGTCCAGTCTAAATTTTAAGGTAGTTTAATTTAAAAAAAACCCACAACACTGTACTTTTTATATGTTGCATGTTGATGTTTCACATTTTGTCTTTTTAGACCAGAAGACAAGGTTGCAGAAAGGGGAGCACAAAACTTGAGAGGAAAACCAGAAAGTTTTCTTCAAAGTAGGCCACTCAGTTGGCTTTCTTGGAAAGATGAGCTGTTACAGTATCTTAGATAGTTACAGCAGCCTGGCTTGGTATAATGTTATCTGCAATATTTTGTCTTCTCAGTGGTAATTTTTGAGGCAACAGAGCTCATTTTTCCCTTTTTCTGGGCTTGATTTCCCCAGGATCATTTTTGCTTTTAAGTATTTTTAGTTCCACATCCCCTGACGTTGAAGTGTTTGCTTATCCCTCTGTGGTGCAGCGAGCCACAGGCTGTCCCTGTAAATAGCTGTTCCATCCTCAGATCCCTTTCTGCTCCCCAGTTATAAAGACACTGTCTTGTATTCCAGGAAGGAACTCAGGATTATTGCCAAACAGGGATGATAGGTAAGTGTATTGATCCCAACCGGATAAATTTTGGACCCACCAAAATTGTGCCAACACCAAACAATTAAAGGGGAGGTTTATTCTCATCATTTGCTGACTATCCTGTTTTTTTAGAGCACTTGGCTCCACCTGAATCAACCTCAACACCAAGTTTCCATCCAAAAGGCAGAAGAATTTCCTTACCTGGGAAAACAACCTTCCATTTATTTTCACAAACCTGTTCAAGTTGCTGTATTTTATCCATCCTGCTGGAGGTGTGCAGTGTTGTTTTTAATTAGGTTTTGATAGTTGAGATGAGAAGTGCAGCTGTTTTNCTGCTGGAGGTGTGCAGTGTTGTTACCTAGGTTTTTTTTAATTAGGTTTTGATAGTTCAGATGGGAAGTGCAGCTGTTTTAAAAGACCTGTAACCTTCTGGTCACCCTCTGGTCCCTCTTGGGGGAAGTCAGAGGGCTAAAAGCAACTGGAGTGGGTGCAGATGGCACTGCAGGAGGGACAGTAAGCTCAGTTCTCTCACAGATCCTTCAGTGAGCAACTGGAAAAGTCTTTAACTGTGGATCTCATAACTTCTTGTTATGAGATACTTCTCATATGAGATACTTCATAACTTCTTGCTACCCTGGAAAGCTGCTACTGGTGGTTTTTTAGCTGTAAGATCTTGATCTAAAGGCCTGGTAGGTTATTAAGGGTCCTGCTCTGGATGGTGTTCAGTCACAACAGAGTAATAATTAATGTACAGAAAAAGGTGGAAAATGTTGGAAGCAAACTTCTGCAGCTAAGTGGGAAGCTTGGGTAGTGAATAAGGACCTGGTGTATATCCCTGAAGTGTCCAAGGCCAGGTTAGACAGGGTGTGGAAGGTGTCAGGGAAGGTGGCAGGGGCTGGGATGGGCTTTAAGGTCTTTTCCAACCCAGACCAGTCTGTGATTCTGTGATTTTTTTTGTGCTCCTTTTCTGTCCTGATCCTTGTGAGCTCCCACAGTCCTGGAGCACTCTGGGCTCAGTGGGAATGTGACCTTAGGGCATTCCCTCCAAGTGAGCCCTTGATTCTGTTCGGGGTTTTGACATCAAGATAGAAACTCCGTGTTAGGTTTGTGTGAAGATGAGGGTGGGTGCCCTTACCTGGGGCTGTACCCAGTCTGTGTGTTCTGTCAAATAAACCAGGGTGTGCAGGGCCCAGCACTTGGAGCAGCCTGCAAAAGGTGTTACGGTTGGAGTTACCTGAGGTGTCAGTTTTGAACCATTTCCAGTCAGCCTTTACTGTGAGGTTTTTTTAACAAGCCAAGAACTTTCAGAATCCCACACCCAGGCACTGCTTTCCCGCTCATGTCCCTGCTGAGGGGTTGAGCTGTTTACTGAGTCACTGACCCAGCAGAATCAAAACATTCCCCTGTGAAAAACAAACGTTTTCCTGTGTGAACCTGTGCCAGGTCCCCTGGGAGGATATAACCAGGACTGAAATAAAGGTTTTTATGTAGCTTCCCCCCCACACACACCGAAATGTGTGGTGTTTTGGATATGTAGGTGATTAATTCTGCATAGATTCTCTTTGTTAAAGGACAAAAGAAATGTATTTCCATAAAGAAGTTCTTTGGGAAACAGGGTGGAGCTAAGAGCTGAAACTATAGATCTGCAGTTCTCTTTGTGCCCTAATTATCTGCATCTTTGCTTCTAATGCTGAGGGGGAGGGATCTGTTAAAGCACAATAAAATTACCAACACAGTCACTGCTGGGGTTGATGAAGCCTCTAAATCCAGACTCTGAATCTCCTGGTTTGGGGAGACTTGGACTTGTGCTTTCCAAAATCTTGGGCCTCAAGCGCAGCTTCAGTGGAGAAAACTGAGGAGAGAATCTTTGAGGTACTGGGTGTTACATGGGAGATTCTTCTACCTCAGAAATGCTTTATCCTCAAAAAATCCCACTCATTGACTTCTAAGGGGCTCCAAAAGAGCTGGAGAGGGACTTTGGACAAGGGCTTGGAGTGACAGGCCAAGGGGAATGGATTTAAACTGAGNCCACACACACCGAAATGTGTGGTGTTTTGGATATGTAGGTGATTAATTCTGCATAGATTCTCTTTGTTAAAGGACAAAAGAAATGTATTTCCATAAAGAAGTTCTTTGGGAAACAGGGTGGAGCTAAGAGCTGAAACTATAGATCTGCAGTTCTCTTTGTGCCCTAATTATCTGCATCTTTGCTTCTAATGCTGAGGGGGAGGGATCTGTTAAAGCACAATAAAGTTACCAACACAGTCATTGCTGGGGTTGATGAAGCCTCTAAATCCAGACTCTGAATCTCCTGGTATGGGGAGTCTTGGACTTGTGCTTTCCAAAAACTTGGGCCTCCAAGCACAGCTTGAGTGGAGAAGACTGAGGAGAGAATCTCTGAGGTACTTGGTGTTACATGGGAGATTCTTCTGCCTCAGAAATGCTTTATCCTCAAAAAATCCCACTCATTGACTTCTAAGGGGCTCCAAAAGAGCTGGAGAGGGACTTTGGACAAGGGCTTGGAGTGACAGGCCAAGGGGAATGGATTTAAACTGAGAGGGAGTAGGTTTAGATCAGATGTTAGGAAGAAATTGTTCCCTGTGAGCCCTGGGTGGGGAGCCCTGGCACAGGGTGCCCAGAGAAGCTGTGGCTGCCCCTGGATCCCTGGAAGTGTCCAAGGCCAGGTTGGATGGGGCTTGGAGCAACCTGGGCTGGTGGAAGGTGTCCCTGCCTGTGGCAGAAGGTGGGAATGGATGGGCTTTAAGGTCCCTTCCAGTTCTGGCTGTTCAGCTGCTCGTTTGCTGATGACAAACACAATTGGAGAGGAGCACTTGGACATGGAGAATGTTCAGTAAAACCAGCCCTCAGCATACAAGGCCTGCAGTGTGATTCCAGTGTGATTCCAAGGGTTGCCAGCCTCCTGCAGGGCAGAGCTGGGGTCATTGGGCCATCTCTGTCACATTACCATATTTTTTCCTACATGGAAAATGTGGTGTCAGAGAGGAAATTAAGATGCAATAAAGCAGCATTTGCAGACCATTTCCTCTCTGCTCCTTTTCACTTCATTAATGAGCGTGCAAAGAATGTTGATTACCAAAGATAAGCCAGGCTTGTGTTCTCACTTGGCTAAAACAATAAAGGTTGCCATCCTTGGAGCTTGTGTTTAGCTAATGGTGTCATTAACTCCCAGAAGCTGTTGTGGGCATAGAATCAAGCAGACATCAAAAGTTCAGAAAGCCAGAAATCTGCTGGCATGGAATAAGAAGTACATTATTATTATTTTATTTAATGGGGATTCGCAGACTTGAGAACAATAGCAAGGGAGGAGTTGGCTCTGATGCCACGGGACTCCTGGCTTGAGCACTGTACATGGATCAGGTTTGACCATCTCCTCAATATGACTTTGGCATGAAAGTCTCAGGTCTTCAGGTCTGACAGGGGGCTTTTGTATTGTGAGAATAACATGATCTCCTGCTCTGCAGTTTTAGGCCAGGAATGTCTCCCAGTGGGCCTCAGTTCAGTGGTACTGCAGGGCTTTGTCAGCTCAGCTGAGAAGAGCCATTTACTGCTGGTTCTGAACCTCTAAAGCTCCACACCCCAGCTGGGTACTGGGGAAGTGTCACCTGAGACCACCTCACCAGCAAAATTTGATGTGTGCTGAGTTGTTTCATGGCCCCAAGCCTCTCAGGGAGTGTTTGGACAACACTCTCAGGCACAGGGTGTGATTTTGGGGTGTCCTGTGCACAGCCAGGAGTTGGACTCAATGATCCTTGGGGGTCCCTTCCAAGTCAGGACATTCTGTGGTGATTCTGTGGGTTTCCTGTTAGAATGGTTCCTGCCCCCCACCTTTATTTCCGCATTTTGCTGTGCCTGTGCTGGGCTCTGGAGCTTTTCAGAGATGCTGCAGGGCAGCTGATTTAAGCTGATTTGCAGGGAATTTTAAGGTGATGGTGGATTTTGCCAATTTGGCCCCTCCTGAGCCACGCAGGGATCGGGAGATAATCCATCACTGTGGCCTCTTTGTGCTGGAGTCCGGACGTAGCTGCAGATTTGATAACAAACCTGCTCTTCAGGAGCTCCATTTGCACTCCTGTGGCAATGTAGAGATGATGATTTTGTTAGAAAAAAGGTTGAGAACTTAAAATACTCTTCTTTGTTACAAAGCTGAGGGGGGTGGCAGCTATTAATAAAACACAGGAAGGCTGGAGGTAGTGAAGTGCTGCTTCCAGAGTGTGGAAATCTGGAGAAACTTTATGTAAGTGCTGGTGATTTGTGACCTGATGTGCTGGTTACTCACTCACTGGTGTGGCCCTTCTGACTGCTGAAGTCATGAACCAGCAATATTCCTTGGCTTGATTGTTGTCATCATCCTACAGCTGGAAAATAACATTGCTGCTTAGATAAACCTTCTGCTTCCTCAGAAAACACACTGCCTGTGAAGCAAAAAATGCCTCCTAATTTTGAAATCCTATAGTAGCATGAAGCTTGTGTTTGATTTAATACAGGTTGGTGGCTCTAATCCTGTTGAAAAAATCATGGTCTTGCTCAGCACTATGAGAAGGCTTAAAAAGGCAGGATTCACCCTAAGAAGGTGGTTTCCCAGGGCTCCCTTTGGAGGGGAGAAGCTGCCCAAGGATGATGGAGTGACTGTGTTAAATCCTTGTTTAAATTTCTCTGGTGTGCTGGGGGAAGGGGCAGTTCTGTGGCTGTCCAGCCTCTCTCACACCCAAACACATGGTGCAATCCAGAAAGGAGTTTAGAGGTTTTGGAGGATTGGAATAATGAACACTCGCCTCGGGATTAGGTGGAAATTTCTTTAGTGTAAGCCTGGCTTAGCTATCTGTTTAGTTCAGATGACTTTCTGGGAAGGCTGAGGCCTGCAGTGTGTGAGAAGCAATGCAGTGCTCCCTTCATGCTGGAAAATTGTCCTTCAGGCCTGGAATTGCTTCTCCCCAGTCAGGAGAAGTTGTGGCTGTTTTCAGCGTTCCATTCCCAAGTTGTTTTTGCAGATGAGCAGTCTGGGCTGCTGTTGTCCCCCTTTTCCCTACCCCAGGGTGCATTTACGGAAGATGATGCAGTCCAGGCAGGCCCCTTGCAAACTTGAGGAGTCATTTCCAGTCATAGGTGCATTGTTTTAGGTCAGTCAAAGAAGCTGAACTGTGTTACATTCCATATTTTACATTCCCAAGGAGGTGGCATGGTGTGTTTGTGGAGCTTTTCAACCCTGTACTTCCCCCAGCAAGACCCTCCTTCCTTCTGGCTCCTGTGTGACAAAAAGAAACTCAGCCTTGAGATCTCTGAGTCCTGTGTAAAGCCAGACCAACTTTTCCCCAGTTTGAGGAGTAACAGATTCTCAGCAGTCTCAGCACCACAGTCAGTGATTTGTCACCCTAAAGGGCACAGGGTTGGGTGCAGCTGGGAGTTGCTGTGGTGGATATTGTGGGGTTACAGTGCTTTGGGGTGGTTCGTTTGCTTCACACCTCTAATTGCTAAGTGCTGAGAGTGGGAGGTTGGGGCTGCAAAGACACAAAGGTCAGCATTTAAAAAAGGGGTATTTAATTCTGTTTGCATTGAAACTGCCATGTAGTGAAGGCAGGAGAGTTCGGGGGCAGCTGCATTATTCCAAACAACTCTGAGCCCACTCTGTGTCCCGGGAGGTGATCAGGGGCTGGAGGGGGGTTCTGAGTGCACCACTGCACCTTCCTCTTGAAAGGAAAAGGTCACAGTTCATGTCTGGTGTAAATAGCTGGGTCATATTTTTTTCCAAATGGATGAGTGATCTCGAGATTTGGCAGCAGCCCCCATTAAATAGTTTTGTCAGCTGGTGGTGGCTGTAACTTCCCCGAGCATTTCAGCCACGCTTTCGAAATCAGCCTGAAAAAGCCGATGGCGTTGCTTTAGTCCATCTAGTTGTTGGTTTTTTTTTTCTTCCTCCCTCTTGGAAAAAAAATTTACTCTTCAGTGTTTAACATACACCACAAAACCCTTGAGCCCTTTACTTGTCCTGGTGAAAGTAGCTCTGCTGTTCCAGGTGGGATCATTGCTGTGTCCGTGCGTGTCCATGTCCCCCCTCTCCAGACCCCCATCCTGGTCCTGTAGCTCTGCTGGCTCCACTCCTGCTCTGTAGAGTAGCTGGCACCACACACCCACAGCTCTCTAGTAATGCTTGCTTGTATTTTTTTTTTTTTCCCCTCTCTTCCACTCTTGTTATATTTTTACTTTCTTTTTTTCTTTGTGATGTGACGTTTTCAGCTGATGTATTGAAAGCAAACCCTTCTAATTTTGGAGCCCAGATCACAAGAGTGAGTTTCTTTCTACTGGTGTCTGTAGCTGTATCTTCTTTGTGTGTCTTCCCCTCTGATTTTGGTAGCACCTCCACCACATTTAGTAAATACAATTAGGTAAGAGAGTCCTCTGTCTCGTCCAGTTTTCCCCTTTTTCACAAAGCAATGTTCTCTTTACATTGGGCCAGCTTAATTCCTCTAATTTGAGCTTTGGGTTGGTTTCCAGATCCACTGTTCCTGTGTGTGGCAGGCTGACTCTGCTCCAGGAGAGAGGCAGAGTCAGCCAGCCAGAAGTATTTAGAATTCACCAGTGATATGAACATCCTGTACGAGAATTGTTCCAAAGTGACTCCTGCTCCGAGTCCCATCAGTCTCTCAGGCCCTGCATGAAATGCCTGAAAAACATGAAACTTCTTTCAAAAGCTGAGTACAGGATGCATTCTGGAATTGGGCCTTTTGAAAAGGGTTTTTGAATTGTGCACTGAAAAAGAACAATGAGTCCCTTTGGGATGGTGTTTTGTCTGTTCTGTCTTTGCTGCTTTCTGTTACTTCAACTTCTGTAGAGCACCCTAAAAAAGTGAATATCCACATATATTCCAAGGAAAACCAGCAGCCTCTTCTCCTAGTGCTCCGAGACAAGGACTTTCCAAAATGTTCTGAAGTCTTGGCTGTTTATTTTCTATTAGAATTGGCTACCTGGACTTCCTCAGTGATGTCAGGGTGTTTGAAATTCCTTGGGATGATGTTTATTCCTTCATGATGAGATTTCTGGGGAACTCAGTGCTTCTGCCCCCAAAGTACTCAACCCCAAGAGACCCTCCTGCGTTTAGAGTAGTTTGTTTCTTGAGAGACCATCTGAGAACTACTGTCAGGAAAGCAAGTAACTGGTTGTGGTGTATGTTGTACCCTTGATTTGCTTATGGAATCATTTGCATGGGGTTTTTGGCTCCTTCTCCAATGTAATTGGTACATTGCTTTTGTCAGATGTCACTCCTGGGTAACTCTGGCACCAGCTAATCCCCCCTGTCCTTTGGCCCGTGCTCCTCAGACTCGTGTCTTGCACTGTTTGTCAAGCACCCTGCAAGAGCAGCAAATAAACAATCCTCCTTTTTTTTCCCCTTTTCCTTCCAGAACTTGCTTGTTGCTTCGAAGTCAGCTTTGTTGTCCGTGCTAAAGATAACCAGTAATGTTGTTTGGAAAGGGATGTACACAGATGTGAAGTCATAGCCAGAAGTGATCAGTGGTTGTGTTTTCCTTTAGCTGCTGGGAGGATGGCGCTGTGCTGCGTTGGGTTTGTTGAGCTAAGATGCTGTTGCTCCATCCTGGCTCAATAAATGTCCCTGGGGAGGGGCTTGACACCGTAATTTCCAGTGCTACAGCAAAGAGATGCTCTTGGACTGAACCACAAACAGCTTTGATCTGATCTGTCCCTGCTTTCTTTTGCCTCAGAGGTTGAAGGATCTCAAGCAAAGGGAATTTGCTCGCAATGTCTCTTCGAGGTCACGGAAGGATGAGAGGAAGCAGGAGAAGGCCCTGCGACGGCTGCACGAGCTGGCTGAGCAGAGGAGGCAGCCTGAGTGGTGAGTTTGGGTGGTCCCAAGCACCCTCGGAGCACCTGTGGAGCACAGAGTGCAGCCCTGTGCTGTGCTGGCATTCCTGCTCCAGAATCCTGCACAGGTTCTGAAGGTGAAGCTTCACACTAACATTTAGGCTCATGCTGTGGTTTTGGGAGGAGTGAATTCACTGAACCAATAATTGAGAGCATCCCCAAAGTGCTTTATCCATCAGTACATTTTCTTCTGTTATTTAATATTATTAAAAACTCCATGTTATTTTTTGCATGTGTGTGGGTACAAGAGCACTTGAACAGTGTAGGACTGTCTCAGCTGAGGTATGAATCCCACTCCAGAGGTACATGGACAGCAGTGAGCTGTTTTCTCTCTCTCCCCTGTTCCCACAGTGCTCCTGGAAGTGGGCCCATGTTCAGAACCACCACGGTGGCCGTGGATGAGGAAGGTGGAGATGACGACGATTCCGCAGCCAACAGCGGCTCCTTCGTCCAGACAAGTTCTGGCCAGGGTGCAGAGATGACTATGGACAGAGGCTTCCTGAACACTGGACAGGGTGTGATGCCAGGCCAGGTGCCCTCCCAGGCAGCACAGGCCATCAGCTTTGGCATCAAGAGCTCTCTGGGGACTCCGCTGCAGAAGATCGGAGTGTCGTTTTCCTTCGCGAAGAAGACCCCGGTGAAGCTGGAGACCATCGCTTCTGTTTTCAAGGACCATGTGGAAGAGTCCAGTTCTGCAGATGGGGCAAAAGGGGATGAGAGGGGGTCTTCAGAGGCTGGCAGCCTGCAGAAGTCTGGGGAGGGCGAAGGCACCAACAATTCTGATGGCAAGGAGGACGATGACCAGCATGACAAGGACAGCGGGTCCCTGGCCAGCACCTTATCCAAACTGAAGAAGATGAGGAGAGAAGATGGACCAACGGCCGTGGAACCAGAGTACTACCACTACATCCCCCCAGCCCACTGCAAAGTGAAGCCCAATTTTCAATTCTTGCTTTTCATGAAGTCAACTGAACAAATGGAAGCTGAAAATGTGAACAAAAAAAACACAAATGAAGTGAAAAAGGGGAGTTCCCCCAAACCCAAACCCGGGAAGCACACGGAGAAAGCTGCTGAGAGCACGGCACAGCAGAAGGAGCAGAGTACTACTGAAACCACATCCCAGCAGGGCAAGACAGAGCCAAAAGACATCCAGGAGAATGAAAGTACAGAGGAGAGCAAACACCTTCCAGAGAGCAACCCCGCTGAGCCAGACGCTGCTAAAGAAGCTGCTCCACCTGCCTCGGGCTGCAGAGATGGCTCTGAGGGACCAAAGCACCCGACAGGACCTTTTTTCCCAGTTCTGAGTAAAGACGAGAGCACGACACTGCAGTGGCCTTCAGAGCTGCTCATATTCACCAAAGCTGAGCCCTCTGTGTCCTACAGCTGTAACCCCCTGTACTTCGACTTCAAGCTCTCCCGCAACAAAGATGCCAAAGGGAAAGGGGCAGAGAAATCCAAGGATCCGGGGGGACTTTGTAAAGACAACACTCAGAGCACAGAATCTGGTGAGATGAGCAAAGCCAAGGAGGGTGAAAGTGTAGGCAACAGTTCTGCTGTGAAAACAGAGAACAAATCCCAGAGCAGGCAGGAGTCTGGCCTGGGCAGTGTTGGTAAGGGAGAGGGGGAGGACAGCAGTAAGAGCATAACGGGGAAGAGTAAATCAGGGAGGTCCCATAAACACAAAAAGAAAAAGAAGCACAAAAAGTCCAGCAGACACAAACGCAGACACAAGGAGGAAGCTGAGGAGAAGGGCCGGAAAGCTGAGCTGGGGGAAGAGAAACCCAAGAAACGGAAAAGGCACAGACACAAAAAAGGCAAATCCTCCCTTTCGACAGAGTCGGACCGGGCGCCAAAACCTGAACTGTCAGAAGACTGCAGCCACTTCCAGAAGAAAAAGCGGTGCTCCCAGGAGTCCCAGAGGAAATCCCTGTCTGCCGAGGAGGGAAGCAGCAGTAAAAAAGAGGAGGGGGGTAACTCCTGCCCAGAGCACGGCAGCAAGAAACACAAGGCTGAGCTGCAGCAGGTCCCTGCTGCGAGGAGGCGCTGCCCGGCTGTGTCCCAGGGCCGGCCCGGCCGCCGCAGCCGGCAGAGCAGCGGCGACTACGACAGCGACGAGGGCTCCCACGGGAAGCACTGCCGGCAGAAATCCCCGTCCCAGTACAGCGACGACTACGACTCGGGCAGTGAACACTCCCGCAGCCGCTCCCGCTCGGCCCGCAGGCACTCCTCCCACAGGTCCTACTCCAGCAGCTCGGATGCCTCCTCGGAGCACAGCCGCTACAGCCGCCGCAGGAGCTACTCTGACAGCTACAGCGACTACAGCGACCGCTCCCGCTGCCACTCCAAGCGCTCCCAGGACTCGGAGGATGACTCCGACTACAACAGCTCGAACCACCACTCGAAGCGGCGCAAATACTCCTCGTCGGAAGATGACTACAGCTCGAGCAGGAGCAGGTCCAGGAGCCGGAGCAGGAGCCGAACCCACCCTCGGGGCAGGTCAAGGTCGAGGAGCCGGGGCAGGACCCGCAGCAGCAGCTGCAGCCGCAGTCGGAGCAAGAGGAGGAGCCGGAGCGTGACGGGTCGGAGCTGGAAGCGGAGCCGCAGCTACAGCCGGGACCGGAGCCGCAGCACCCGGAGCCACTCGCAGAGGTCCCTGTCACGGAAGGGCTCACGGGGCCACGAGAGCCCCGAGGAGCGAAGGTCTGGCAGGAGGGACTTCATCAGGTCCAAGATCTATCGCTCCCAATCCCCGCACTATTTCCGGACAGGCCGAGGTGAAGGATCGCTGCTGAAGAAAGAGGAGGGCAAAGGAGAGGATCTGAAAGGATCTGGCTCTCTCTCCCAGAACAGCAGCAGCTCCGGCACAGGACGGGCCTCGGAAGGGGACTGCAGTCCTGAGGAGAGAAACTCTGTCACTGCAAAGCTGCTCTTGGAAAAGATTCAGTCCAGGAAGGTTGAGAAGAAGCCCTGTGTGGCTGACGAAGTGCTGGTGGGGTCAAACAAGGTGGGCATAAAGCTCAAAGATCCTCCCCAGGGCTACTTTGGCCCAAAACTTCCTCCTTCCTTAGGCAACAAACCGGTTCTCCCCTTAATTGGGAAGCTGCCGACAGTGCGGAAACCGAACTCCAAACGATACGAGGAGTCTGGCTTGGAGAGGGGCGAGGAGCAAGAGCTGTCAGATGCTGAGGATGGTTCCCAAGGCATGGAGGAGGGGCAGCTGGCCGGGCAATCTCTCCTGGAAGATGTGGTGATGGTCATTCAGGATAAACCTCTGGACGAGCAGAAACGTGACGAACCTGCTGTGGAGATGCCGTCGATTCCCTTGGAAGCGCCGGCGCTCCCTGAGTGCTTTGGCTCCGGAGATCTGGTCATGTCACACAACTTCCTCTCAGATCCGAGTGACGGTGATGGGCTGGAACCTATGGATGGGGGCAGCCAGCCAGTCCCAGTGGAAACCAGTATGATGCCCTTAGTTCCAGATGTCGAGCACTTTCCTGGCTATGTGCCTCAGAGCGGCGAGCCGAGCATGGAAGGGGATCGGGAAGGGGGAGAAGATTCCTCTCTGGCCCCGCTGGAGAGCCAGCCCATCACCTTCACCCCCGAGGAGATGGAGAAGTACAGCAAGCTGCAGCAGGCGGCCCAGCAGCACATCCAGCAGCAGCTCCTGGCCAAGCAGGTCAAGGCCTTCCCCACGTCAGCGGCCCTGGCGCCGGCAGCGCCCGCACTCCAACCCATCCACATCCAGCAACCGGCGGCGGCCTCGGCCACGTCCATCACCACGGTGCAACACGCCATCCTGCAGCACCACGCTGCCGCCGCCGCCGCCGCCATCGGCATCCACCCGCACCCCCACCCGCAACCCCTCGCTCAGGTCCACCACATCCCCCAGCCCCACCTGACGCCCATCTCCTTGTCCCACCTGACCCACTCGATTATTCCAGGGCACCCTGCCACGTTCCTGGCCAGCCACCCCATCCACATCATTCCAGCCTCAGCCATCCACCCGGGCCCCTTCACGTTCCACCCGGTCCCTCACGCTCTCTACCCGACCCTGCTCGCCCCGAGGCCCGCAGCCGCCGCCGCCGCCACGGCCTTGCACCTCCACCCCCTGCTGCACCCCATTTTCTCAGGACAGGACTTGCAGCACCCACCCAGCCACGGCACATGAAGGACAGAACGAAGGAACCTCGGAGTTTTGGGAAGGGGTTGGAGTTGATCCAGCGGGCGGGTGAGGCCGGAGCATTTCCTTTCTCCCTTGAGCAGCCAAAGAAGCCGGAGGCTCGAGGGCTGGGCGGCAGCGCTGTCCATATCCACTCCCAGGGATGTCTCGCTCCGACACTTCCGTGCACGCAGCAGCACCGTTCCAGAAGAACCATTTCACCTGCAGACCAGCGAGACACTTGGAAAGGCTTTTTTTTTTCCCCCTGGATTCTTACACTTGGTCATCTTCCTTCTGCCGCCTTGTATATAATAAGTGAGGTCTCATCCACACTAATAGGTCTCTCAAAATCCTTTTAATGAGGTCATCTAATTAAAATAGTCAGCATGATTGAATCCAGTATGTAATTGGTGATGGAACATTCGGGAGCTGTCGGCTGTGGATCCCGGCGAGGAGGCCTCAGTTTTCAGGCCTTACAGGAGGTTTCTTGGCTCCTGTCACTGCACATGTGGGTTTTTTCTTGGTGTGAGCAGCAAAGGTGGAAGTAAAATCTTACTGTAAAGAGGAGAAGGAGCTGTGTTTGTGCCTGGAGCTCCCATCCTTCTCCATCCTGCATCCGTGTTCTCCTGCGCCAGGACCGCACCTGCATATCCCGGACTGGAGACAGGTTCTCCTTGGGGTTGGAAATTCCAGTCTGGGCTTTGACCACTCTTCTGCTGGAAGGGGAGGGGGAAAAAAAGAAATCACTCTAACTTCCATCTTCCGTGGTGTTGGGAAAAAGGCACTGGGATGGGAGAGAGAAGGAAAATCCCGTTAGGAATTGAAGCAATACAGAGGACGAGGAGCGCGGCCGGGGGTGTGAAGCGTGTTCTTTCCTCTGTAACACTGATGGTTTCCTTATTAATTTATAGGATTTTTTTTTTTTTTAATGTAAAGAATTGCACTGAACTCTGTAAACAAAGATGCTGCTTTTTGTAGCTCCTATCAAAGGTTACATTTGTAGTATATCGCAATAATATTTTCTACAGCCAGTTCTTAGTGGTACTTGTTCTGGTGGCTTCTGTGTAAATATGTTTGCTGTAGGTGACCCAAGACACTTGTAAAGGTTCAATTTATAGTTTCAGCTAGATGCAGAATGAATTAAGCATGTATATTTTATCAAGCTCATGTATTTTTGAAGTTTTTATGTACTATAAAATGTAAAAAAAAAAAATAAAAAAATTAAAAAATCTTCATGTAGAATTTTGCAGAAGAAAAAAAAAATCAACAGGTGAGACTTGGGCACAGTGAGGGGGTGGGGGCAGTGGTGACTCCAGCAGGTGCTGCTCTCCTCCCTGCCATAGGAATGGGCACTGGAGCAGTGTGGGGAGCAGCAGGAGTTCAGAGTGTCTCCCAGAGTATAGACATCCCTTTTTTTCCCCCCCTTTTCCTTTCCCCTGTGAAGCAGTGATGTGCACAGGCTCCTGGTGCAGGAGAGCCTTGGGACTGTTCCCATCCCACACACAGGGTCACACTGAGCTGGGGCTGCCTGACTTATTCCATGAGGGATTTCCCAGTTCTTCCCAGCAGTGGCCGTGGGAGCTTCCCTGTCCCATCCCAGGGTTGCTGACATGGGCACTGCAGGTGCAGGTCCCCTCGTGTCACAGTGGCTGGGGCACCTCGGGGGGCTGTCTAAGGTGGGATTTCAGAGCAGGCACTGAGGGGATGCAGTGGCATCCCTGTCCCCTTCTCCATCCTCATCCTCTTCCCTGTCCCCTCCTGGAGCGCAGTCGAAGGATCAAAACCCCCTGAGCTTCCTCACTGTGTAAACGAGAAATTGGAGCAGGTCAGAGTGACACAGGGGTCACAAAAAGGGACTCAATTTCCTGTAAATACCCAACAATTCAGTGTTACTGTCAGAGCTGAGCTTTGTAGGGCCCGACCCCATCCCGGGGTTGGTTTTGGACTTCCAGGATAGCGCTAAAGATAATTAACCTGTCATTACTTAACGAGCATAAACAGACTGTATTTAACTTTGTCACATAAGATATATATATAAATATATATATATGCTGTAAAATGAGGGAAAAACCTTTCTAATAAACCAATGATTTGTGGAAAAAAATAAATGTGGTGGTGTGTAATGGCATGGAGCTTTCTCTTTGAATTATGGTAGGGGATGTTTGGGTCATACTTTTAATGGGAATATTTTGCTTGTAAGATAGAGAAAATATCTGTTCCTGTGTCATCTGACAGTGGCCAGAAGCTGAGTTGGGGAGGGCAGTGTCCTGCTCTGCTGGGGCACAGAGCTGAGCCGGGCTCAGCTAAACCCTTCCCACCCCTCGGAGCTCTGCTCCAGCTGTTTTCCAACTGCAGCTGCTCCACAGGGCTGGGGCAGTCCGGGCTCTGGGGCTGTGTCCCCCCTCAGGGGCCAAGGTGCTATTTGGGCACTGTGGTGGCCTCCCTGTGCCCTCCAGGACCCCCTGACCCCTCTGTCCTGCTTCCCACCTGCAGCTTCAGAGATGGAAAGGAAGTTTCAGAGCTGGATCACAGGGAGTTGCTCCAGGGCCTGTCCCTGCCACCGGCTCTGGGTGGGCATGAGGACCCCTCGGAACCCCGAGGCACCCTGAGGGCCCTTCATTAATTGAGTTTAAATTAATTGTGCAGGTGGGTTCAGGGGCTCAGCCTGGACAGGGCTGTGCCCCCACAGCTGCCCCAGGCCTGGCTTGGCTGAGGGGCACCAGCCCCTCCACAGGGGACAGAAACCCCCCTTGTTCTCTTGGCTGTGCTCCTACCTGGCACCCATCCCCTTCCCAGAGCCATTTCCCTGTGCTGCCTGGCCCCTTGGGAGGGTTTTGGGGTGTCCCTACCCTGAGGAAGGGGGGAGACAGCAGGCAATGCCAGTGCTGGTGGGGCCAGTGCTGTCTGCTCCATCCTGCTGTGGAGGGGACGCTGGGGACGATGCAGGGGCCCCGTGTGGTGCTGTCCTCCCCCTGCCCGCCGCGTTTCCGCTGGCCGGGGCTGCCTGCACCCCGAAATAGCCACCCTGAGACTGGCACCCCAGGGCGGGCTGGATTCAGCCCCGGGTGGTGGGTGCTGTGCTGTCCCCCTGCCGTGGCCCTGTCCCCCCAGCCCTCCCAGTGTCCCCCGGTGGCACTGCCACCTCCTGCCCTCCCCCCTGCTCCGGGCACTTCCGACCCAGCGCGTCCCCCCACACCCCTCTGGCTCCCGCAGGAGCGGATGTGCGCTCGGGGGGGCCCTTCCTGTGCCCCCCACCACTGCTGTCCCCGGCCCCGACTGCGTCCTCCGAGATAAGCTGGGACCGCCCCGGGACGTGCTGGGGCTGTGGCCACATTTCGGGGTGGCCATGGTGCTGCTGCGGGTGCTGCTGCTCCTCGCGGGGCTGCACCTGCCCCCCACCCTGGGGCTTCTCCAGGAACCCCCCACCGAGTACACGGGACCCCCCGGCAGCTATTTCGGCTTCGCCCTGGATTTCCTCATGACAGAGGGCAGGTAGGACACTCCGGGGGGCCGGGGTCGGGCACAGCCGCCCCCCCGAATGACACCCACTCTGCCCCCAGGCCCAGCGTGGCTGTGGGAGCCCCCCGTGCCAACACCTCCCAGCCCGGCGTGGCTCAGCCCGGTGCCGTCTTCCTCTGCTCCTGGCCCCCCGACGAGACCCCCTGCCGCCCCCTCCCCATCGACACCGCGGGTACGTGGGCGCCGTGTGGTGCTGGGTGGGCACAGGGCCGGTGCCGGACCCGCAAAATCCCCCTCTCCCGCTCCCCCAGGGGACGAGACCGAGACCCGGGGCACCTTGGAATTCCACACCTACAAGTCACACCAGTGGCTGGGCGCGTCCGTCACCAGCTGGGACGGCAAACTGGTGGTGGGTGCAGCCGGTGGGGGGGGTGGGCACCCGTGGGTGGTGACGGCGGGGTGGGCACCCACCCCGTGCCATCGCCGTGCCCCTGCCCAGGCCTGCGCCCCGCTGCAGCACTGGAACGCGGTGGACGGGCCGGACGAGGCGTTCCGGACCCCGACGGGCACCTGCTTCGTGGCGACCCCGGGGCTGCGGAGAGTGGTCTGGTACTCGCCGTGCCGGGACCAGTCGATGGCCAACACCTACCGCCAGAACAACTACGGTGAGGGGGGCCCGCGGGAGGGGGCGGGGGGTGCCCCCCACCCCGTGTCGGTCTGACCCTGCCCTG
>VYXB01000032.1:22535-68283 GCA_013397135.1 Pachyramphus minor | reverse complement strand
AAACAAACCAACCAAACAAAACCTAACAAAATTAATCCCCCCACCCTCCCAAAAAAAAAAGCCACCAAACCAACCAACCAACCAAACGAAACCCCCAACAAACTCACCTACAAGAGCTGGTTGTGCCCTGTCTGCTTGCCCTGCCACGCCTCTGTTTGCCCGCTCCTGTTGGGTGTGGGAGCAACCTTTGCCTGCGCTCCTTTGGAGGCCCTTATATAGCCTCCCCAGCACCTGCTAACGAGCCTGACTCACCCCTCCCTCACCTGAATAGGTTCCCGAGGAGAAGCCAAGCCTAGGCAGGAATACCTTCTTCCCTCTTGACCATATCCCATTTCTTCCTCTTCAGAGGTTTTTACTACCTAACTATCAACTCCAGCCATTTCTGTTTTCTGAACAATAATGGCAACCTCAAACCTCAGGATTGGTCTAAGGACTGGAAACTTGCAGGCTTTAAAAAATGGGGGTTAAAGAGATAATAGAAAGAAAAAAATACTAAGTTCTGGAGCTCAAAGTAAATAAAAACTTTTCCAAAAAAAATGAGAGAAAAGAAACCAGCCGAACAATGAAGTCCAACAATTACCTTACGTGAATGTGACAGGAACATTTGATTATCTTCTCTTTTTCAGGAAATCAGTTTGTAAAAATACTGGTTTGGGACATTTAGAAGTGACACGTTGAATATGTGTTTTATATTACTTGCTTTTCCAGGCAAGTTCTAATGCTCTGGGTTTAAAACCAAGTAACTAAAATAATTCAAATGGAACTTCAGGGAATAGCAATGATTTTTGAGGCATGGTGCACTCTAAAGCATTCAGAAACACAGCTGTGTTTTGTAAAGTCGTCTCAGATCTTTCCCAAGTAAACATAGAGTATTGCAAATATGTATTTACAGTTTCTACGAAACTGCCATCTAAACTTCCCAGCAAGTGTCAATCTTGTACCAAAAAAAAAAAAAAGAAAAAGGAGTTAAACACATACCCCGAATGCTACTAAGATTCACAAGCAGCTGCAGGGAATGACTGGAGTTGAAAAAATATCTATGCGTAGTGTATACTGAGCAGTCCTACTACTCAAAACTACTTTTGTTGTATATCTTCTGATGCACATTCCTAATTACACTCATTTAATGCTAGATGTATCTATGCAGAATAAAAAAGTGTTCTAGAAAGTGCTTATTCTTACCGTTAACTTGCTTCCTATCATGACTCTTCATTAAACTTGAAGGAGTAATCATCACTGCTAAATCCCCACATAAAGGCCAGCTTCTAAGAAAACAATTGTCTTTTGGCAGGGATTAAAAACTCTACCATGGTTTGTACAGCAGAGCTGGGCTGCTATCGTGCTTTCTCAAAAGCACAACAAATGTGTCTCTGTTACAATTACAGATGGTCACAAGGGTAGCACCTTTATGCTGCAGAATCTTTGTAAAACCCTTAGTAACGCCCCACTGAGGACATACAAATGAGTTTGTTACTGGGCAGAAGAGAGTATATGACTCATAGCCTGAGGACTCCCTTCCCCCTTTAGCACTAGCTTCAGTCCTCTGCTAGAGGAGTGAAATCTGCAGAGGGGTTTTGTGTTGGCTGGCATTCAGGAAGGAATTTATTGCTCGCTTCTTAGAGAGAGCTGAAGGAATCTGTGTGATTTAGACACTCTGACAGTCGTCCCGAATTGCTTAATTTGTCAGGATTACCACAACACGGCTTCAGTTTGGGGCAAGATGTTTATCATCCGAGCTAATCCCCTTTCTGTTGAGTGTACTGTGTAATCACATCTCACAACAAAGCAGAACAAGGCGTTCTGAGCCACTGCCCTACCAGCGTGACAACTGCAGCACATCTTCCAGTGTGGTGGGCTGTCTCCAGGAACCGCAGATATCTGTAAGTGCCAAGTAAAGTTCAACATCTGCAAGTGAGATGCCAGCAGCACGTCCCGTTTGAAAGGACTCACGATGGCCCAAGCATGAACTCTTTCCACCCTGGCCAGAAAGGACTCATTATCTGATGAGGAATTATGCGCAAGGTGTCTCAATGCAACTGGAGCAGCAGCTTGGTCAACTCCCAAGCCTTTTCTTTACTTTTTTGGCATATCGCAAAAATGGAAGAATCACAGAATCATTAAAGTTGGAAAAGACCTGCAAGACCATTGAGCTCAATGTTTGACTGGGCACCACTTTGTCAACTAGATTGTGGCACTAAGTGCCGTGTCCAGTCATTTCCTGAACACCTTCAGGGATGGTGACTCCATCACCTCCCTGGGCAGCCCACTCCTGTGCTTGACAACCCTTTCAGTGAAGGGTGAAAAGAGTGACAGTCCTTTCAAAAGGGTGAAAAGTAATCTTCCATGGTATTTTGGCAAAAAGGCTCATTAAACTATCATGCTTTTGAGTTGTAAGTATTTGCGTGAGGAATTAGTGGAATGAATAAAATGGAAGTTTCATCTATTTAGGAATCTCCCACATCTTTTTCTATTACTCTTAAGGAACCTAAACATAAGAGGGCACTCCACTACTAAAAGACATTAGTGATAAGGGCACAAAAACCTGTGCTGGTATTGGCCTCATACAACTCTCTGCTGACTTCCTTGCTTGCCAGTGCTGCAAAAGAAGTTCTAGTAAATTAACTCTGAATTCAAAGATTCAGCCCTGCAATGTCTTTCACCTTGGCATGATACCAAAGAGTGAAACCAAACTGTCCCTTCAGTTCCTCACACAGAGCAGCTAAGCAGCTTTGTAAAATACTCTATTTTTTTCACACTCCAATTAAGAGAGGATTTTCATATACTTGAATATTGTGAAATAAATAAGTGTTTGATCAAACTCTTAAAGACCTGAAACAGCAGAACAGATCAACACATCTGATAACAGTAACTGCTTGACTTTCTAATAAGCAGCTGGTACAAACTGATTCTGCATTCAAACTTTGTAGTAACAGTAATCTGCAAATGGTGAATTGCTTCTGGTAGACCAGAATACACCAGACTAGAACTGTGCCCCCTCCTTAGAAGGTACCTCAGACACCAGAGTAAGCAAATCTCACCTCAGAAAAATGAACTAGCAGCTTGCTAACCACCAATTTACTTCAGAGCTTTTATCAACTTTAAAAAAGGGCTGTTTTGTTGTTGTTGTTTTTTTTTTCAAATGTAAGTTGCAGTTTGCAAAAGTCATTAGTCCTTCATTCCCAATTTCTCTGTATTTCACTCACAAAAGGAATGTCAAACATGGTGTAAATTTAGTATTGTGCTCAGTTCCTATGTATTTCCTGGTACTGTATTTAAATGATCACATCTATAAACAAAGGCTAATATTATCATAGGATAAAAAGATAGTCCAGGTTGGAAAGTATCTCAGGAGGTCATCTAAACCAATTGCTACCTGAAGTAGAATCATCAATCACTCATTAGTTTACCCTGTGTAACTAATGAATGGCATAAGCTGGGTGGCCAAATCACACAGAAAACAACTCTTGAAGTATCATTTAGGCTAACTCTTGTCTTTTTTCAGTGAGATGACCAAATATAAACAATACATGCTGAAATGGAAGTACAATGTTTGTGCCCGTGTATAGTCCCTCCTCTCCTTCTTACATCCCTAGCAGTCTTCTGAACTGGAGTTTCTAAAAATATCTTGTACCAGATAAGAGATAGCATTACCCACATTTTCCTGACATCAAGAAGTTCACTTCAAACACATCCAGTCCCAGAAAACCAGACACATGTAATCAACAGAGTAGAGTATGTTCAACTTCACACACCAGACATCAAACACAGTCTCATAATGCATTTGCCTAAAACACATCAAAAACAAGTTTCCAAAAGCAGTTCCATCTTCATGATGCCTTCTGTTTCTCATAACAGGCAGTGTGAAACCTTGTTTGGATGAGGCAGGGCCTTGGTTTCTAAGGATTTCACAAAATATAACTCCTACGTATGTGTGAGAACGGGGAGGGGGGATAGCTTTTAATTTTACCAGTTGCTCCTAAGCACAATCCCCAGTATCTCCTCATACAAAAAAAAAAATTTTGCCTTCAGAAAACCTTGACAAGTGTAGGACTCGTTTTTAAATGGTAAAAGGAGGTGTGTAAGTAAGCAACTATGGCTACTGAACTCGAGACCCTCCCATCTAAAGTTTTTTCATAATTCCCATTAATTATGTAATTTTTTAAAGTTTTTGACATTCTGTGAAGTTCTAAGAAGTGAAAACAAGACTCTCACTTCACTTGCCATAATGCAACCCCAGAAAGAGAGTAAATTGCAAGACACGCAACAGCTCAGCAGAAAGTAACTATGGCAACACTCTCTTTTGGACAGAACCTACATCATGTCCTGGGTAAAAATATCACTTCACTTAGTTAATCATTTCCCTCTTTTCACCTTGACTCTACTTTCTTAATATGAAACCTATTATCAAACCAACTGATTCATATGAAAGTGATTTGTAACCATAAAAATTGATAACTCAGAATCAAGCCTGAATTTGTCAGAGGACTCTTACACTAAGTCTTTCAAAAGGCTCTGTTTTTCTAAAATCCACAAGGTCTGAACCAGGTCAGACTCCCTCTGCCACAGAACGGGGAAACAAAGATGCTGTAAATGTGAAGATAAGCAGTGGTACCTTACCTCATGGTTAGTGAGGAAACACATTTAGTCCCCAAAATAAAATTGGTGTAGACATTTTCAGACATGTCAGCTAAAACTAGAACCCCAGCTAACTTTTTGATCATTGAAAGAAATAAAGAGAGGGGAAAAAAGTTTTTCTCCCCTTTATAGTTGCATAGTTAGGCAGTTGTATATTGACAATTCAACAGTAAAAGGACAAGTGACTTAACTCACAAAAGTACACCATTATGTGAAGTACAGGCTCTGAAGGATTTTTTTTTCATCACACTACTTGGAGAAAATCACTGTATGGCCTCTTTAAATAAAAAGTATTTTCATTTAGTTCCAGCAGAAAGACTTTCAGGGCAGTTGTTCAAACCCATCTCTTACCATAACTTCAGGAATCACCACAGCATTCAGAGGCTTGTCATTGATAACAGTATCTTTAACTAGCATATATATTCTTTCAGCTTCAGAAAAACATGAAATTTGGAGTACAACAGCACCTGTGAAGAGGCATCAGAACTATTTTTTATATTTTCTATTATTATTGGAAATAGGTTTCAAATATCACAGCAAAAGTTCACTCAGTTTACTCAGAATATTATTCAGCAAAAGTTACTCTGTGGTTGTTTGTTATCAGTGAATTGGGCTGTTCTGTTTCCAAAACTTCCTTCATCCCCCCAAAACACACCTCAGATTTTTGTTAAAGCAAAGTAGTTTGAAGACAAGCAAGCACTGCAGCACAGAACTGATGCATATTTAAAGACTTCCTTTGAGCTTCAGAGGCAGGGCATATTTCCATACTCTTTATCACAACTTATATGCTTTTCTCATCATGTACAAGTGACAAAGGTATCAGGTTTAATTTTGTATCTCATTATTAAAAGCCTATTAGGTTCCACTCATTAATAGTATCTCTGTAAAAATTACTGCAAGGAAAGATTTGGTTTGAGATCCAGTTTTACATCTTTATGTTGGCTTAGATCTTGTATGAGGAAATCGGGGAAGAACGGAAGACAAAAGAGAAAGACAAAAAATAAAATGAAAATAAAATACTGTTAAGTTAACATAAAAGTGAGATACTTAATGGGGAAGAAAATGGGGCAGGGTAAGATCAAAGTGCATAACAAGCAACATCTAAGATGTAAACTGGTAACACAACCTGGGTGCAATGAAAAGGGAGAGTCAGGAAATTATGAAAAACACAAAAATACAAATGAAAGAAAGTGACAATAAAAATCACATACAAACATACATCTAAAAATCCCGTGCATGTAAATTTGGTTCAATGAAGCTGTGACATGAGAAGAGCATCACAAATCCAACTACTCTTCATTAAGAAAGATGAAAGGGAGAAGGTACATCTTTATAGTTTTCGCTATGAAAATTATTAATTAGCCATGTGGAGACAGCAAATGCACAAAGGAAGCACACATCAGTCTTCAAAACCATGATATAGAAAGATCCATTTAGCAGACGTGAAAGTTAAGCCTGCCAAAGGATGTGAAACATCTCAAATATAGACGCCTAAACACACAAAAGAGAAAATTTCAGACTTCTGAGTTTTACCAAATGCAGATCTCCGCCTGACCACTGCACTAAAGCTGCCCAGAGCCACTGCTGCTCCAGCTCTCAGAAGCCACATGGCTTCTCCGACCTTGCTGAAATAAAATTCGTACAGCTCAAAGGATGAACAGAGATGAATGTATTTGTTTTCTACAACTTCCAGCTGGCTCTGAACACTCTGCTAGGGAACAGTGACTGTGAAAAAATCCCATTGAGTCCAAAAGCACTACCAAATTTTAGTACTGCAGAAGGCAAAATAAAGAGAGAGCACTTGAAGGGTTTTCATCAGTTCTGTGGTAGATTGTTCACAAGCACAACTTCAAAACTCATTTTTATGATGAAATATTACCACCTTCTGGCACACAAGGCATGAAGTTAATGTTTTAACTTTTTTTAATAAGGTGACACTACTCCACTGCTCTTCATAATTACAACGTGTTACAGCAGTAACACAACTGTGTATGCAGCAGAACTAACATACTCTGAGTTTCAAACCTCTAGTATTAGGCTGCAGTTTTGAAAACAGACATAGTTTGTAAGGCTAAAAATCTTAATGCTTACCTTGTGCTTGATAAACATGACTCACAGATACTACATTTGCTGCAAAGGATAAAAATATAAACACATAAAACCTTGGGTACATTTAGAGTAAATATTTAAAGTATTTTTAAAAGTTACATGAATACAATATAAATAAATATTAAAAGTTATACAAATATAGGGAGAACCTCCAGCTAACATTTTCCCTCTCCTAAGTTTACTTTGCAAGTAAGAAAAGCTAAACTGATTTTCATAAAAGGTGACAATGAATTCTTTCTAGCATTTCAAGTTTAATTCCTCTTGAAGTTATGTAAAAAATTTGGAAAAATGCTTCATTTCCTGAAACAAAAATCATGATGCATTCCTGACACTGTTTACAGAAAGCATTGGTTAAAGGACTATTATGAAAAATCAATTACACTTCTTTGAAAAAGGAAGATAAATTATTTTCCAGGAGTGCTTGTCCCTACGTGTGTACACACAGTGCTCACACTTCTCCATGACCAGACACAAAGCCCACAAATAACATGGAGAACAATCCCCACAAAAAGTGTCAGATGTTAATCAGGGAATTAAACTGCACTGGCATAATTTCAATGGTTTAAAGTACGTACAGTTCTTTCAAAGACTGATGCTTTTTCACTCCAAAAAAAAAAAAAGTGTGGTCACAACTCAAGTAATGTAATCATAATTCTGTGAATAATGAGCTGTCATATTTATCATGCAACCACAAGCATGTTAAAAAGAATAAAATAGCCCCCAAGAGAGTATGAAGCAGAATAAACTTTTAAATAAGATCAGAAAGAAGTTAAAAAAATAATAATAAAAAGGAGAAATAGATGCTACATTTTGTTCTGTACAAGTTAAAACATCTGAAAATGCACCTCTTTACTTACTTTTGATAGCTAATTCTTCCTTGAGAATATTTGTGTATTCTTCAGGAGAAAGCTGAGGAGGAAGGCCACCAACAAATAAATTTACTTGCACAATGGATTTACTGTTTTCCACAATGTAAAATCTTGTTTGATTCATCTGACGTATCGAAGTCTACCAAAATAAAGGAAAGTAAATGATGTGACATTTGGCAAGAAGATACTGTGAAACAAAATCCAAAACAGTTCTGCAGTTAGCAATAGCATCCTCTGTGCCTAAAGAACATCACAGACAGAAGCAAACCTCAAGATCTTGGCTTCTCTACAGATGGACCACCTTGGAGGGTAACAGATCACTCACTTTTTCTGTAAGAAAGGGGACTATAAAACAAAAGGATCATGTGTTTTTTGTTTTGTTTTTTTTTTTTCAGATTTACCTTTCGTATGTCCTTGAATCTGTTAAGAATCAGTTCCTGATTGTCCAAAACCATGCGCTGAACTGGAGATAGCAAGAACATTAATGATGTTAGAAAGCAATGTAAATCATTATCAGGCTCAATTAAAAAAAAAAAAAAAAAGAAAGAAAGAAAAAGGGAAAAATTAGGGAAGAAGAACAACTCCTTATACTACTAACTTCAACAAAGAAGACCATGGTGACCTGAACTACTCAATATTCAACAGAAAAAACACTTTGGTGCTTGGAATAGTCTGACTTTTTTCACAGTTCCTAAACACCACCCTCCTTTAAAGAAAGGCAGAAACAGCCTGGAACCACTCAAAAGACAAGCAGTACTTTGGTAACAATCTAACTGTTTGACAGAAGAACTTAAAACTATATTCCCTAAAAGCTACATTAATAACCTGCTTCTGTGTTTTATCAAAATACTAAAAGAATTCTAACAACTTCCAGCTAAAGTAAGGTTGCAAATGATACTTTAAAATTGAGCACCAGAAACCAAGCAAGGTTAAGACATTCACAGGGCTACAATAACCTTATAAAACAACTTCCTGATAATGCTCACACATAAAGCTAAGTTTTGAGCTAGTTTTTGAACTACAGAGGTATTTGCTCAGCTGTGGCCAGAGATCAGACTACCTCAATGGCATTATATATCTCTCTGTACAACCTTAAGGATACTGAAGCACAAAGGGATGTGAACTTGGAGAGCACCAGCTCAGCTCCTGCAGGACCACAAAACACTTGATCAATGCCAGGACTGCAGATTTCTGTACTTCCTAACACACACACATATTACTTGGACTATCTATGGACTATCCTAGGACTCACACTTACTCTTGTTTGGGGACTGTGACAGGAGACAGAAGAGAGGGAGGGAGTCATTTGAACTTTAGAATTAATCTTTAATAAATAACTGCAGTTAAGAAAATTATGTCAGTTAACACAGCTCCCCAAAACAGGGCCAAAGTCTCAATACCCACCAGAAACCACAAGTAAATTTTTATGTGAGAATGAAGAAAGAGGAGGAACCTTACTTTCAGAGGCCACACAAGATTGAGGAGGACCAGCATCACTTCTGATTAGGTATTTCAACATCATCGTGAAGTTTCATTTGTGTTTTTTATTGTAAGAAATAAACCGCGACTGTGTTGGAATGGGAGAAAACTCCCCTGGAGATCAGTTACAGATGTGCCTTTGACCCGTGCTCCTTCACTTACCTTGCTTACTGCCCATAAGCACTTCTACCAACTTGAAATTCTGCAGGCACTCTGTCTGCCAAAAGACGCAACATGTAAATGTAGTTTCTGAACAACGTAATTTTGCCAGATGTTTATGTTATTGTGTTATACACTGTACACACAGAGCATGAAATATAAACATTTTAAAATCAGTCACAATGTTCTTCCTTTAACCAACTCCTTCTCAGTCAGGAATACTCTTTATTGTACATGCTCATGGCACCAGGCTCCCACGCTCTTACACACTGGCATCCTCACAGACACATTATGAAATGGCTCCTGTACAGCACAGTTAATTCTACTGCCACTTCAGCAATCAGCAGCTCATCTAGGGTATTTCCTGAGTGCCCTTCCAGAGAAAGCATGCAGCACTGGGAATGAACCTGCTCTTTGAGAACATGGCCCAGGAACCAGGTTTGGCAAAAGCAGCTGACCACTCCCCATTGCCTTGCACACTCCACAGGCACTGATTTCTTACACGTGCCACAGTCTCTTCTCCAAGCTACTGAAGTCCCTTGAAGCTGGACCAGATGCGCTGGCACAGCCAAGAGTTGAGTCATTTACTACAATTATTGAAACCCTGAAAACATGTGACACTGAGGATTGAAAAAGTGCTGTAATTTGTGGCCTTGAGACTCAAGAGACAGCTCACTTTACATGTCATGAATGGGGACACTGAGAGCCTCAACTTTCTACATGTGCTTTGCCTGATATTTGATGAAAGTAACTTGGAGAAGATCTTCAGCACGGGCAAATTATGGATATTAAAACCAGATTTCCTGTATGCGCATCTTTTTAGAGGGAAATGAGAAGAGTCTTTAAAAATTATGACTGGGACCTCACCACAATTACCAGCTTCCTCCAGGGGGGCAGAGGAGGGAGAAGTGCTGATCTCCTCTCTCTGGTGACCAGAGATAGGACCCAAAGAAAGAGAACAAAGCTGCATCAATGAAGTTCGAACTAGATATTAGGAAAAGGTTCTTCACTGAGAGGGTGGCCGATCATTGGAACAAGATCCCCAGGAAAGTCTTCACGGCACCGAGTCTGAGAACTCAAGGAACGTCTGAACAATGCTGTTAGTCATATGCTTTGGTTTTAGGTAGCCCTGCAAAGAGCAGGAAGTTGGCCTCAGTAATCCTTGGGGGTCCTTTCCAACTTGAGATGTTCTGTGATTCTATGATTTCCTTTGCAGAGCAGCACAAAGAATCAAGAGACAAGCACCATCACCCTAACAGTGACTGCTAGTTTCCTAACAAGATTAGAAGTGTAGAATCATACAAGAACATCTGCTCGACCCAGAAAGACTGATGGTACCTTCCAGTACAGAGGAACCGTGCCTACTAGGAAGAATGCAGGAAGCTTTGAGCAGCGTGCCAGTCACATGAGACCATCTACCACAGTAAAATCATGTACATTAACTGCCAACAAAGGAATTACAATTATTCTGATGAGAAAAACATATATTCCATGTCAGGGTCACTCAGGTGGTATATGGACAGGCTTGGGATCTTTCAGTTACCTGCCTTCCAAGTAATGGAAGCACTTCTTTGATCACAGTCTGCGCAGTGCTATCCTTATTTACTCGTAGAGGAACATATGCCATTCCCACCCTAAGAGAAAAAAAATACTTATTTTAGGACAATCATTTGACCTATCCTGTGTGTATCTTTCTTACCCAGGTGTCAAGTTTGCATTAGTTGAAGAAAGTTGCTCACTGAGCCTCATGGAAGAGGCAGTATCAGTGTCACAGACAAGAAAAGCCTTTCATCTCAAGGAACTGGTAATTACAATCATACCACTGCAAATTAATTTCCTCTTACACACAAAATTATCTTCAAGTCTTTCATAAAATTTGGCAATGTAGTTGCAGCAGCAAACCAAACAACTTCAGCTCTTCAGAAACTGAAAGGTCACCAGACCATTTTGTTTTCACTGCTAAATACGCTTAAAATTTATACTGTCTCAGTGGCAAATGGAATGGTTTATTTTTTCCTTTATTTTTTTTCTTCCTAATCTCACATGGGAACTTAGACTGTAGTTCTTCCTACTTCACATTTCTTCGAAAAAATCCATCAATTTTTCAAGTGACACATGCATGTCATCCTTTGTTTACAGATATAGTTAATGTGAAGTTGCATCTTCCTGACCAAACACATGAAAATAGAACTGCAGATGTTGTATGCTATGTTCCATGCGTGTAAAAAACCCCAATAGTTTCCAGGCATGGAAATGAATAATATGCATATTACTCATTCACAGAAATGAACAGAAAAATCCTGAAACACAGAAAAGAAAATGACATTTTCTGCTTTACTTCTGCAGCTTCAATAACTGAAACAAACAGGGTTAGGCTACAGCAGACAAATGTAGCCAAGCAGGATAACCTTGTGATCAAGTAGGAAAATACTCACTTTAGCCAGGCAGGATAAATTCTGATCACTTCCTCGTCCTTTGGTTTGGCTCTGATGATCCAAGCTTCAGGAGCAGATTCTCGGAATACTGAGCCCAAGTTGCTGTCCTCTGCAGCATCATTCCTGTTGATAACATCATCAGAGAGCAGCACCTGCTGTGTGAAGGTCTGCAGCTCATACTCCTGCTGGTCATCATTTATATAGTATGCCCTCAAAGCAGCCTCCTAAAACACAGCAAGATAAATTAACATTTACTTGAAAAGACACCATTAAGATCTATGTAGCCACAGACTTTTATAAATACCTTATTTATGAAATAGACCTTTAATGCATGTTTTAAGCTCAGAGCTGTAGATAAACAGCAATGGCAAAAAACGAAAACAATATGAGGTTTGGTAAACAAATTTTAGTGAACATGAAAAAAGAAAACTTGAGATATCAATGGATTTGAACACAGTTCACAGTAATTTTAAAACCAGATGTAATAGTTCAGCACCAGTAAAGCTGCATTCGCTGCATGCAAGATTTACTGCACAAGGAAAATGGTAAATTACATTTGATTGTGCCCAACTCTGGCTATTAAATTTTTCTGCACTAAGGGGATATAGAAAATTAGTGAGCTTCTCAGCCACAAGGCTGCCCTGAACATACACACCTCTGAAGAGGAAAAGTAAGACCTGTCCTTGCAAGATGCATGCAGTCAATGGAATTTCACATCCATGCCCATGCCCATCTGCTAACATAGATGCTGCAGCCAATACAGCCCAGTAACTCACTTATGAGAACTGGTTTTAAAAACAGCTGCCTGAGAAAATGTGCTTGAAAGGCAAGTAGCACTCCTAAATAAAAGTGTTTTCAGCCCTCTACACAGTTTTCCCTAAAGATCTTAGACATGCAGAACAACACAATCCATTTTCAAAACTCCTCTTGATTTTCAGCACAGTATCAAGATAAAAATCCTAATGACCTTTACTTTTAAATTGTCAAAATTCTGATGAAATAAATTCTCCAGACTCCTCTGCCAAGTCCTTTACGACTTTGAGACCTCAACATGGTCAGTTCTCCTGTGCACCACCCCATTCCCCCTCCAGGCTTTATTTCTGCACAGTGTGGGGTCTCTGCCAAGCGCAGTAAATTAAGATCTGTATAGTACCTCTGATTTAGTACTGAGCAATTTTTCTACCTCAGATGGAGTAGTGGAAAAGCTAGGGAGTGGCCAGTATGTAATCAATAATTCATTACTTTCAGAGCCAAGGAGCAGAGATATCTGTAGTATGCTTCAGTGTTCAAAGCTGATTAACTCAAGTGCAGTATTGGTGGCTGTTCAGGATAAACATCAAACCACTAACTGCTACAGTAAAGGAGCAAGATCCAAGGAGCTAGTTACCAAGTATTGCTCACATCAGTAATATCAGACTTCAGAGTCACAGAGGGAAGGAGAGTGACTGCTTAAAATGTGATATACTGTGGTCCCAATTATACTAGAGACACGTAAGCCACCATTTCTTCAGATGCTCTAAAATAAGGGCGCTACATGAAGATGTCAGTTACATTGTAACAATACAACCCATTTACAGATTTTGTTGGTTTTGAGTTAGATCTGTAAAACTGTTAGCTTTTGACTACTATAATACCTTTATCACATTGGAATATTGACCTTCACCAAGTATCTTACCACAACTTCTTCATTTTTTGCAATCCTTGGAACTGAAATCAGTCGAAATTGATTGCGTTTCACTGCATCATTCCCATCAAATATCTTTAATGTTTGTTTACCTGAATGGAAACAATTAGTGTATTTCAGTAACACACCCTCAAATCATAAAGCTACCTGAATAGGAAGGCTATAATGGAACTACTAAAAACCTGCTTTTAACCCACTGAAATGTTTCTTCTTGACAAGCTTTGAGGCTGAATATTTTCATTTATGTTTTGTTACTGTTCATTTAAAACATGGATCATTTGCAGAGGAAAAGGGAAAAGTATTTCAAGTAACCATAGTTTTATCGTGGCTTTTGCTATAAGTGCTTACATATAACCATACTGTTTATGTTTGTACTTCTTCATCCTCACCATTCAAGACTGCATTTATAACTGACCAGTTGAACAACCTGAAGACGAAGACGCAGTGCCGTCCCTTTCCCAAAGCACTGACAGTTCTGAGAACATGCTGCCAAAGAAAGTCATTAAAATAGCTGGTTAAGTGTACAGGCAACAGGAGAAAATACAGGACAACAGAAAATCTAGAAGAAAGGAGGTACAGCAAATGAAGAACTTCAGCCTTTTGCTGTCTTTCACTTCCCTAAAGCTTTATCAGGTCCATGCTCAAGCCGTCGAGCACAGTCTGTTACACACACATGTCTGAAAGGGTGAAGAGTGAAGGATTTCAGGTTCACCTTTCAGAAAGATGAGTTATGACTCAGTCAGGTGCAGTCAGCTGTATGACAAACTCTCTCTCTTACTTAAGCGACTCATTTTAAGAGCAACAGCAAAGTGCAATCACATTTTCAAAGAACAGGCTGTTTTTGAGAGGTTTTAGGAACAAATGAATATTACTAGTCCATTACATGTATCCTTACCGCCTGTCTGTGGAAAGGAAATCAAGTTAATCAATCCAGATCAAAAAGGAGATTTGATGAAGACGAACATTGTGTCCTCTCCTGATCACATCTTTATGAAGATACCTGATAAGGTGCTCGGTTTTGCTGGTTCTTTGCAGGTTTCTCTTCCCAGAGAGCTCATGCTTCAGAGCAGATATGACTATTCTTCAACTCAAATAAGAATTTGCCCTTTTTATGGCAGTGTTGGACTGAACTGTTAACAGAAGTCACTCTTTGTATATATAGCACGATGTTATAGACTCTGATCTCATCATACATCTGTACACCTGCGCTCATCACAAAGTAATAAAATTGCTAGAAGCTACCACTTGCAGTCTTGAGATGTTAGAAATATTAAATGAAAGCCTCATACACCAGCTGCAATGCCCACATGACTGCTTAATCATGCAGTCTGTTAAACACTGCAAAGGAGATCCACCACATGCTGGAGTCTACTTTCTTACAGTGTGGAAATACTTCGTAGTACAGAATAAAATACTTTTTCTCTCAAATAATATCAGCATTTAGGTTCAATGGAGCTCATGAGCCAACTACCATTTGCCACAGAAGGACTAAAAAGGAGAGCTGCAACTGGCGGAACAAAACCACCAAACCACCCCTAAACCGATTGCTGAAAAAAGTCAGCAAGAATCCCAGGCAGAAACATGCATCATGGGGTATCTCAATGCTGCAGTGACAGGTTATGAGGCAAGACTGCAGTGAATAACTACTTTGGAAGGACACTTTAGTGCTGTCCTTCTTGTTCCCCTGGACTGATAAAGCAAGGAGAAATGCTTTTGTAAATACGCATGATGGTTTGGACCTGGCACCCAGCCAAATGCCCAGGCCCACAGCGAGGGCCTTCACCCCCTCCCTTCCCTTTCCAGGGCAAGGGAGTGAAAACTGCAGAACTCGAACTCAACCAAATCATATAACTAACAACTTAACTTTCTGTTCATAAGATAAGCGAGTGTAGTTAGAACTGTTGTAGTATATATTATTCCTTAGTTTTTATCTTGTTAGTAATAAATCTCGGTGTTATACCCCTTACGTCAAACCTCTGTTTTGTCTGTATAAACCTCTCTCAACCTATAGTAATTGTGTGGAGGGGGGGGAGTTTGAGAAAAAATGTTTCCTGGTAAACCCACGACACATTCCTTCCCTCTGGTGCACCTGCACCACTCAACTTCGTGTCATCCACAAACTTATTGAGAGGACACTCAATCCCACTATTTGTCAGTGATGAAGATATTAAACAGTCTAGTACCAGCCTGGGCCCCTGAGGGACACCATTTGTTACTGGTTTTCTCCTGGACATTGATATGAAAGCACAAAGGGTTTAAGTGGGAAGGAAAACAACTAAATCCTACATGAAACCCAAGTTGAAGTAGAAAAAAATTCCTGTCTTTCTACACAGTATCTACAACATGATAGATCTTTGGGCTTCTGGTTTTGCAGGTTTACTTTTGGCCCCTGTCAAGAATGACCTTTGGAAGCACAACTCTAATTTCTTCTTTCCAATATGACTATTCTCTTTTGAGAGCAGTTACCTGAAACTTTTAAAGTCTGTTCAAGGAAAATAATGACATAATTTCCATGTGCAATGTACACTCTTTACAGCAATCGAAGTGAATAATGCTACTGGAGAAGTGAGTTTGGGGTGACTTTTCAAGTATTTTTGTTAACATGAAAAGTAGTATTACCAGGTGAATTTGGATTTTCAGTTCTCGAATGATCTACACAGTGGTTGCATCTGTTGTCAAATTCTTTTCAGTCACAATATAAGGAAGATTTTAATATCAATCACTTTTACTTCTAAAGTACCCTTGAAACACTATTGCCATTCCATTGTGACTACAGCATGAATCAGAAGATCCACCCCTCTAAAGCCTGCTGGATTTATGCCAGACTAAGTGAAAATCTTTTAGAAACAAGATTTCTGTCAGTGATCACCATGGTAACTGTAGCATACACAAACTTTAACAAAAAGATACATTGTGTCCTGTGTGACCTTCTTTAATGCTAACACAACTTGAAAAAACACAGCAAACACTGGTTACTGACAGCACAGCTGATGTTCTGAGTATGGACTTTAACAACATTATCAAAATCTCCACTGTTATTTCTAGCAATCCAGAGGGTAGACAACCATCTGAGAATAAAAACATTTATCCAAATTCTAGTACATGTTTTCATTGGAAGTGCCTTTGTAGTCTGCTCTTATGAGATACTAACTGGCATGAGAGAATCCCTAGCAATTTTAACCGGAGAATTTTTTATGAGCTCTCCAAGTCTAAAGGCCAGTTGAATGTTTCAAAAAGCTGGCTTGACTCCTACATATAAAACTGGTTTACAAGGTGAAGTTTAGATCTACAGAGCAGTAGTAGTGTCCTAAGCTCAACCATATTCCTTAGCTAAATAACACATTTATGCTCAGCCCTGTTTTCTTAAGGCAATTTGGTATCCATCACACAAAACAAAAATCATGTTTAACTTTGTCATTGTCCTCCTCACAAGGGACACCTTTACTGCAACCTGATGGAAGATGGCTTGCTTGCACATGAGCTTCTGGGAGCACATTAACAAAAGAACAAACAGCTAAATACTGCAACTAGTCATCCAGAAAGACACTTCCCCACTGATTAAAGAGCACATCCAACACGTGTAAGTTAAGGGGTGTCTTATGCCAGTCTGATCTGTCTAACTAGCCCTGGCAAGAAGCTCAACTGCAACCATTTCTAAAGTTAGATAAGGCTTTTTCTTCCACCTGTTCCAATTTTTAAACATTAGAAAATGATCCAATTATAGACATGAAGTCTACACACCCCTACTTAGTATATATATTAAAAATAACAAACCCAGGCTAATATGCAACAGATGCACATATCAAGTTTTGGCATTTAAAGGAGTTACTGCCTGTTTTGCAAGGCTGACACTTCACTGGTAAGTGTCTTATCTTTTCCTGTTGGATTAGACTACACAGTATCAGGACTTTCTCCTGAAAAACACATTAATTTCTTTCTTACCATGGGATACTGAGCTGAAAATAACCTGTTATTCATGCTTATGCTTTTCAAGGGGAAAATAATTACAAAAGGTCAACCCCAGGCATAATTTACCAAATTATAGAATTTGATTTTGGAGGCTAAGATATCAAGTCTTCCTGGGAAAAGGATAAACAGCATTTGATGAGTCCAAAGTTCATGTTCCCCTTAATTTCCAAATCCCCACAGACCGGACATGGCTTCTGAAAAGAATTATATGTGGCTTGTGACTGAGATAGGAACATGAGGCAGACCTGAAGAAAGCTAGAGGTCTACACCAAACCTATTGGTGAAAATCACTCCTACAAGACTAAAATCTAGCAACATAGCTTACCAAAAACCGTTCTTCCAAACAAAACTTCTGTTATCCACATGCTTTCTGCTATCCTTCTCTACTGCTGCTTCATAGTACAACACTGTGGACTAACAATTTTTGGTTTATTTCAGTATCAGTATTCATAACCTACAAGGCAGCATTAAACTTTGTAAGAACCGTGTATTTTTCCTCTTATTGGCCTTGAAGACTGTGTTTCAGAATCCTAGGTTCTTGCTTTCTCTAGCTCTTCATCTTCCAGGAGAACTATTTGCAGCTCTGTCCCTTCTCTGAACTTGTGTTGATGAGCATATCAAATTCCCTTATCTTCAAGACACAATTTTGAAGCACAAATCTGCATTAACAGCCATCCTCCCATTCTGGTAGCCACTTCTTCACCCTTCTCCTCTTAGTTTTTAGAGCTTCTCCAAGCATCTGCCATATGTATCACCATTCGATCTTTTTTCACCAGCTTCAAATCCACTCAAATCATGTTTCAGAGAAAAATGTGACATGTTCAGTTATCTGTAAGCAGTTAGAGCAGAACACAGTGACCCTTTTTATTAAACCTGAACACTTTCCTAATATCTTTACAGGAAAAATCCCTCCCAATATGCTGTCCTTCCTTCTTCCAGAAAACAGTTTGTTCCTGCTTACAGGTCTACAGTGAAGGTCTCCTCCGCACTGTCAGCAGGTTTGAGACAAGACATAAGCAAGCTCTAAGCCAATGACCTGGGTCTATCTAACATAAAACCGTTTTATCTCTCACTCATCAGGGCAAAACTGAGGCTGTGGAAGGACGTGCTGTGTTTGCTGACAACACTGTAGCCGCCACTTCTTCCCTCAAAGAGATTCCTCTAAAACCTCCTCCAGAACTGGTTTTCTCTGGATGGATGAATTTTGTCCTGTGTAAGACAGACACTCACAGTCCACATGGAGCCAGTGAGTGCTGAGAGACTCAGAGGGCAGGGAAAGTCCTTTCCAAAACCTGCTCTGTGCATCTATTAAATCTATGTTAATTTTGTGCTTTTGGTTTCAGTATCTTGGCAGGTTAAATTTCATGGCTGATTTAACATACCTAAGCTCCCAAAATTAAGATTTAGATCTTTTAGCTTTACAGTTCACTCAATAAGTCTATTACAACAGCAAAGAAACAAAAGGGAATGCAGACCACTAAATCAAATCTTCTTCCAGTATTAGTCTACAGGCTTTGCATCCTTTTCTACTGGCTTCTTTCCACGGAAAAAGTGTATCTTTACATATCAATATTATTCAATTTCTTCTGACTTGTTTTTCACTATTTTAAAAAATATGCACCCCTAAAACATAAAGAGCTGGAATTAAGAAAAGCTACAATATTCTGTAATATAACTGAGTTCAGACACTCCCAAGGGAGAGCATGGAACCATTGCCAAAGATGTGGCAGAGGTACTGAGTCAACACACAGAAGCTAATGAGCGGCTCCCTCTTGATCCTTATTACACGAATGGTATTTATTATCTAGAGACAGATGGAAGAGGTCCACCCCACTACAACCATGTCACTCATGTTTAATTTGATAGGTTATGACTTCACGCACACACAGAGGCACAAAAGCACAATAGCTAGAAGGTGACCCCCAATAAGTTTACCAGGTAAATTATCAAAGAAGCCACATCCTGAGCTGACACAAGGTCCTCAATCCCCATGGTCTGGGGAGGGCACTCCCCAGATGAGTGCACAGGGCAAGTTCTGTGGGTCACCTCACTGACCAAGCAGGTTGCTCAGGTGGTAGGGTTCCATGAGATGCATGCAAAAAGCATTCTGGCATGGTATTAAGAGCTGTTGGGGGAAGTTTAGGACAGGAACTAAATGCGGGGAAAAGGAGAGATCAAGGTGGTTCAGGAAAGAAGTATGGGAAAATAGTGGGATAAGGAGATAAAGGAAGCTGGTCTCATTTAAAGAGGTTGCTTGTTGGTACTGCATGGCCACGCCTTGCATCTGATCACAGTCTGTCCTGTCTTATCATTAAATGCTATTTCTGTCTCTTTTTGTCAGTGTGGTTATTACTGAGCTTTCAAAATCATAGCAAAGTTAGTGGGCTCTACATTGTCTTACGTTTCGTGAAAATACATTAAGCGGAAACAATATTTTTAATGCCACTGTTTTATTTAAAACACAAGTAATGATACTTTACATGAGCCTTGGAAATGTACCATCTACTGCTGCTTTCTCCACTCCAAAGACAGACAGTCTATATGAACAAATGACATATCGAACTTTGTATCCTTCCTCAAATTTTCACATCTTTCCCCTTTTTTTGGGAAGGCTAAACTAAAGCTGAACTGGCCTGTACTAGTACTTTCAACCAATCCAGCTGAATATCTGGATACTTAATTCGCTTTCTTTGACAGTCAAAAGGGAAATAGGCTTAGTTGTTGAAATGTTAAAGTCCTCATACTCAATCACTTAAGCCACTTGAAATGCTGGAAAAAGTGAAATTTTCTTAGACAAACTGCAGTTAGTCAGAGCCTTTTCCCACAATAAGGAAGCATGATGGTGAATCATAACTTAGAATCATTAAGAGACACCAGCTTCAGATTTTAAAAAGTGAAATAAGAGGATGCTTGAGATCACTTCCATGACTGAGTCATTTACCAGCTGAATTTTTTTTAAATCCAGATACCATTTGCACAATGAGCCTCCTAATTTTGTAAGAACTTCAGGACTAAAAAAAAAAATAAATTAATATTTATTGATTTGAAATTTCCTTTTTTACAACAATCCATGCAGCTACACTAGGTAGCAACTACCACGTTGTTCTAGTTACTAATATGGATATGGGGGTAGGATGTCCTTAAATTGTGGTTTTACCTCATTTTCTAAAAACTAACAGTTTGGCTGATACTAACTCCAGGGAACTCCACAGAGCTGCTTAAGACTTTAACCAAATAGCAAGCAACTTGCCTCAATCCTGATTACTGCAACAAGCCCAAGCAAAAAGAAGTAAAAATCCACCTGGTGTTTTTAGTAAGATCTGGATCCAGCAATTCTAAAAGCAAAAGGCTTTGAAAAGAGGCTTTTTAAAAAAGGCTGTCTGCCCTTTGAATTAGTTGCTTATCTATTGTTAACATCACGTTTTCTTTCTTCAGTTACCAAGGTGAGAGAAATTACTTCTTTGTCAGGATAATGGACAGATTATCACTTATGCCCATCTAGGAGTTGAAAATAGTGGTAAGATATTTGTAAGGCATTGGATAAATGTGTTGGACTAAAACTTTGGACCTCAAATTAAAATCTAGCATTAGAAAAATAGACATTTAATATTTTGTCATAAGGCAATACAAGTTAAGATTGTATAAATAAAGACTGGAATGGGTGACTCTTCACCACTTACTAAAATTGTGCTTACTTGAATCTGTTGAAATTTGGATATCTTTTGCTGATCCCTGTGTCAAACCATCAACATCATCATCTTCATCTGTGAAAACACAACCATTCAAAGAAAGGATTCCAGTTAATTTGAACCACAGGGGAGGGAAAAGGTTTTTGTCATTTAAGAGCAATTTCCACCAAACAAGCTAGCACAAAACACCCAGACAGACAGAAAAGCACACTTTCCTTTTCTACCTATAATAATTAATACAATAAAAACAGCATTGAAAGACCCAAATCTGCATTGTCACGTAACTACAGCGAAGGCATACCTGAGATCCTTCCATGCTTAGCTTTAATATTGCAACTACTGCATTTCATCCTTTCTAAAACTGCCATGTTTATCTACGAGCAAAGTATATACGGTTTTCATTAAGTTTTCAATCACCAAATCAATCCAGAAATTGCAGTAGCAGCATTACAGTCAGAAATACATGTGTAAGTAATTTCCACAACTGAAAAACAAATTTGCAGACACACAAGGAGGAAGAAATTGCTGCTCTCCAGAAGAGGACTTTGACAGCAGGTCATCACTCTCACTGAAAACTGGGAGCTAACTTGTCAGCTAATAATGCACCCTGTAAAACTACACATAAAACATTAAGATTAAAATAAATGCTATGAACATTTACATTTGCTTCTGTGAAGGTAACATCCTGACTGCATTCTCATTCCTGACACTCAGGGCCATACAAGAAGACCAGTGCAAATCCAAACATGATCAATTTTCTCCTGCAAGGGTAGCAGTAGCATGAAACACAAGTTTCAACTCGGTGCGCTCATGATATAATGGTATTCATACTCACACCCACTGAAACTCCCAGTCAGCCTTGATTGGGATGCAGGTAAAGCTCTCAAAAGATATAAGGCAGAAAACACCCTTACAAAAACTATGCCTTGCAGCTGAGGGAGAAAGCAGGAAATAAAAGCACAAAACAAGAATGAAAAAATAAAATCAAATAAGTAAAGACAGATCTTCAGAGCAAAAGAGGTACCAGGGAAATCAAAATCCCAGAGCAGGAAAACCTTCAAAGAAGCAGAACCACAGAATGTCAAGAAGGGTGCTGGGCAGGAGTCCTAAACTTGACATCAGGTAACTTACTGAACATTTGTGTATTGCTTTAAGTGACTGCAGGAAAGATCAACACTAATGCTTTTGGGCTGGGGCTTTTAAAATAGAGGTGTTGCAATATTTTCCCTGTTATAGCCAACAAACAGACCAAACTGGAGAGAAATTTAGACAGTGTGGGCTTGAAATACCCTGAAATAAAAGGAATGCCTTCTTGAAATTCACTTCAGACAAAATCAGGTTTAAAAAAGAGGAAGTAAATACAACAATAAGAAATGACTGCTCCTGATTGCTCCCAACCCTCTTCTCAGTTTAGATGGGAAGAAGCTGACACCTTTTATTACTCTTTCTCCTTCAGTCAGGATAGTAGGGATATGTATACTAACAGCATCGTGAAACTATTGCAGTGAAGTTCAACGACTTATTTTGAAATTCATTAAGATGTGAGCCAGTTGGAGGAAGGGGAGATAACTAGTCTACCATTGCTTCCCCTGGTAGTTGAAGAGTTTTGAAAAGCCTCTTTCAGCATAGAGATGCTTGCTGAATGTTGGTGCCAAAGCTCAGCACATATACAGTGGCAAAAGCAATCTGGACAAATGGTCCCCAAGAGGTCGAGGACGATGTATGTGCTCATTCACTGCATGGGACAATGCAACTGGCACTTCCCAAACACCGTCTTGGGAAGAGCTATGCCTGCAGCAGTTAACTCATCCAGGCAACTGACAACACTTCTTTCGTACCTCAGTCTGAGGTCTTTTCATAATAATCTGAGGGATGTCCTTGGTCAGCCACGGCAAGAGAAGAGCACCCTCTGAGCATGCCCCTTCTGAACGTGAGAACTTCTGAACAAGCATGCTTCCACAACGGGTCCCACGGAAGTGCTAATTATTCTCCAACAGAGAAGCACCTTGCTCCCCTGAAACATCCCTAACACGCATGCAATCTTTAACGAGATCTGCGATCTGCCATCCAGAGCCTGCGCCTTCGCTTGGAAAAGCAGCAGTGATTCCTGGGGCAGTGGTCCTGAGCTGGTTTCTTGCTCAAAGGAGCATCAAACACATCCTAGCAGAGTGTTAGGGAGCTGCTGGGCTCATGACACACCTTACTAACTCAGCACATGCCAGGAGCTAGCGGATTTTTGGAGGAAAATGCAGATTTGTTCTGTGAACATGGGTAACAAGAAGGACCACGAGGACAGAGCACTGATTTTCCTCGACACAGATGATGTGAGAGTTAGTTTAAGACAATTCTGGGCGCCGCCTTTGAGGAAGAATCTGCCGTGGATCAGTAGCAAGAGGAAAGGGGAGCATGCAAAAGGCTTGGCCCCTGCTCCCCTGGGTATCAGGAGGTGCTCCCTCCTGGGAGGCTTCTGCCCACTGGATGATGGAGAGCTGAGCCCAAGGGGAAGAAACTCTCACAGGCCTCTTCTCACAGAGTGAAGATCTAGTGTTAAAAGAGAGATTTCTCAGGGTGTTGCCATATTTTATCTGTGTTATATGCAGGATGAAGGTTATAAAAACGCATTCTGGCTTTCCAAATGTGGTGGGTTTTATTTGCTTTTTTTTTTTTTACCTTCATATTATATTAAATGACTGGAAATGGCACAAATTAAGTTAGTGAATACTTCTCCACCCCTATGTGTCTGCTTCTGACCAGCAGCTAATGGCTGCATTTTCTCAATTCAAAGTACAAGACACACATTTTGACTAAAGAAATACAAAAAAATAGTGTTACTTTAAAAAACCTTGCATATAGAAAACATAATCTCACACATAAGCTACTTAGCATGTAGCTTAAGTCCTGAAATGGAAAATCTTCTCTTCCATCACTTAAAATACTGAAGAAAGGGACTAGAAGGTGCTTCTATAACCTTGGGACCTTTCACTCAGAAAGTTCAAGAGCAACCTGTCAGGTTGAGAAAAGTGCAGTTGTAAATATGTAATTTTTGTGAGCTATATTTTGCCTACCTTTTATTTCCGTTCCTGTTGTATTCAGGCACCAAAAGAAAGGCTTAAAAGAGCATAATAATCAAAGTACAAATTGGAAAAGTATACCTTAGTAACTGGAAAATACTTCAAAAAATTTCTCTTGTTCCTAAAGAGCTGTTAAACATTCACTCTAGGTGGCAGCAGAACATTACCCTGGCTAGACACATGATTTCAATTCAGCACAAAAATCATAAAAGGACAGATGCTTAATTCAAGAGACAAGTAAAAATATCTTCATGCATATCATGATATGACAAGTAAGTGTTTGTACCAATGGTAACACACCACAAATTTTTCGATTTTAGGTTTTCACTTTCTGCACACTTACTGTTTCAAGAACAGTTAACAAATTGCTCTGCACCAGTAAACAGAAGTTTCTGCTTTTTAAACACACACAGTGTGTATTTCAAAACCTCTAACCTGTCCCAGAAATAGCAAGAAGTTATAGTATTGTCACAAAAGCCAGTAAAAATTGGCAACAATATGCTTCAGTGAATTACAACACTAGGTTAAATATACTCATCAATTAGTTGCACTCAATGCTGAAATTTTTACCTGATTCTGTTTGCAAATTTTCCGATATTCGAAAACAATGCAATTTGCTGAAGTTGCGAGAAAATAATTGCACACAGCTTGGAGGAAGAATCATATTCCTTAATCTTCCAAAGGTACATTCTGGTGTGACAATTATGTAGCAAGCAGCATGAGCCTATAAATAACAGCATCAGTTAAGAACTTGAGTGATACACAAAGAAAGCAAATCTGCTTATAACAAAATATGAGTGGAATTGCATAACTCAGTTTAGGACATATGTAGATCTTCTGTTGATCATTTTCATGAAATGAATGGCTCATTTTTTCACCCTAGATTTTCATTTGTTCATTTCAGTTTTTATATAACCCACAGTGGTAAGGCTTAACATGTGAAGAACTTTCAAGGATCACAAGCCTGGTCTATCAAAAACTAAAGGATTTTATATAGCAATATGGAGAAGTTTAAAGTTTTGGTCTCAAACTCTGAATCTTCCATTCTATATAGATATTTACTGGGTCAAATGGGAAAGGTGCACAGTTTATACTGAATATACTTGAAAATAGTAGTATCCTCTTACCCACTTGCAGATTCAGAAATAAGCCTGTTCCAAGTTTTATTCCAAAGTGTGACTGGCTGGTTTCTGCCTTTATACTGCTGCAGATCTTCTGCCATTATTGAATACACGTACCTTTGTGTGTATGGCCATTTAGCACATTACATTTGTTAGACTCTTCTCAAAGACAGTCCCTCCCACCTCGGAAATTATGAATCAGATCAAAACACAAACCCCACAATACTAAAAAAATCAATATTCAAATCATACCTGAAATACTGAATAACCTCAGAGTTTTATTTTAAATTATTATTACATAGAGTAACTCATCTTGCATAAAGTGTCCAATTAATGATATATTACATATACTCTTCAGTTCCCACCTCATCAGGTGTAACTTTGCACTTTCATCATACTTTAATAAGAGGTGGCATTAAGTGAATGGGCCAATTGTTATCTACAGCACACTGTGTATCAGTATGTGAAAACCTGTGGCTTCCATGAAGGTTCTTGAAGGGTACCATCACCTTGCACAGGAAATAGACACGTGTCATATGAACGGAAAACCACAGAAACTGATACTGAAAACTTTAAAAAATCCCAACCACACAGGCTAAGACCTACTCTATACTGAAATATGAGTAAACATACTAGAACAGTAAGTCTTTTCTTTGACCTTGTAGAATTTTATGTGACTTGAAGGAGATTCTGATTTAACACAGAAAAAGTGTCTTCACGCTTCTAAGCACAAATCTATATTGATTAACCCCTGCTAAATTTTAGTTCCAGTGGATTTACATAAAGCTTGACTGCAACTTTGAGAGTTGCTCATTAAAACAACTGTGAGGCAGATTTTCCATTTAACACATAAATATATATATTTACATAAATTGTGTTTACAAAGTGTATATAAAATATATTTATATGATGTATAAATAAATCATATCAAGCGTTTAAATAAGCACATGCACCTATATATATATGGTTCCCACAAATATGTGCAAAAGTACAACATACCAGGATGCCACACCATTCACATCTCATGCCAGAGAGCACCTCAGAAGACCCACAGGTTTTTTTGCAAACTTCACAACGAGCGCTTGAAGAAAGGTTTCCCTCCCTCCAGTGGTGGTGGTAAGTATCCTGAGGGAACACATCATGACTTAGCATTACATCAGACAGATGCAGAAGCATCTTCAGTCCAAATTTAACGTCAGCAATTCAAACAGCTCTGAAGAAACAGTAACACAGACTAGGACATTAAGTTTTTCTCATGATAAATATGAATTTGAACAATCTCACAATTCACCAAAAGGAGAAGATTGTTAACACTATCAGAAGCTTATCAGGGTGTTTTTTTCTTCCTAGCCCACTAAAACAAATAACCCTTTAAAAAAAACCCCTGAAATATCAGTATTTTCCATGTATGTTACTGTAAGAAGGCAAGAAACTAGGTAGTCTTGCCTAGGTCAGACTGCAGGACAAGATAATGTTTATCAGGGATGCAATGCAGCCAACAGCTCAACACACGGAAAAGAAAAAAAAGAGTTCCATGCCAGCTTCTACAATGCCAATTTTAACAGAAGATGCTTAATTTTTTTTTTTAAATTATTTTTAATTGGGATGTTGCATACATTGCACAGACTTTTCAGCAAGGGCTCTAAAGCATCATTGAATGTATCAGCATTTAAGTTCGCTGTCTGTGAGACATTCTGAAACCATACATTCCCTTTGACTGCCAATAAAAGTGCAGCACATGAGAGACTACCCCTCCCTCTAGTTCAGGTTTTCACACCAAAAACGCATGACCACTTTCCCTTGCAGAGGCATCTGTACTTACATGGTCCAGGTGCCCATCCTGGTGACACTGCCGGCAGTCACTGCAAGCAAACAGGATACAGTCTGTGTGCACATGTAGCTCACAAACTAAAAGCATAAAAACAAGAAAACTTCCTTAGGCTGGAAACCACAGGGTTTTCCACCATCTCTTTCTTCTCTCCCTCAAGGCCTCCATCCCTCCAATACCCCTCCACTTTTTCACACCATGCTTTCTCTCCTTCATGCTCTTTACATTCAGCAAAGATAGACAATAAAGAAGTTTATCAGTATTGTCCTGTGTGTTGCTCCACTTCCTCTGTGTCAAAAAGATGTAGCAAGTGTAAGGAAAGGCTGAGCTAATTTTGCACATAAGAAGCACTTGTCATATTTCCTCCAATACAGCAAGTTAAATTTGTATAACTGCTTGGCTTTGTCTTGCAGTTTCACAGGAACTGCTGCCTACTCCAATATAATTGTGCCTGAAGATTACTTTGATGTAACCAAGTCCAAAAAACCACCGACCAGCATTAACAGAAAGTTCTCTTTCTGCATCCAAATATCATCAAGACCTGAGTATAAAACAATGGTCTTCCTGAATCAATACTCCACTCCTTTTAGAAAGCCTTTTCCAAGCCTTGCTGCATAGCAGGCAAGCACTTCTTGAAAGGGTTCAAAACAGGAGATGCTTTTCTCCTCTCTACCCCTGGAGCTGTTAGGAGCACAAGAAAACAAAAGGCAAGGTATATTTTAGTACCAGCCCAGCAAGGCAGGGGTCATGGCACCAAAAGAGCAGGAAGGCTGTAGCCACCTCTCTTGCTCACAGCCAGAATCCTTGCGTCACTCATGGTCCAGGAGACACGTCAGAGGTCAGATCAGTCATGGACCTACATGTTATGTCTGCATCACCATCGACTTGTTGTGTTTGTGAAGTGAGATGACATCAGAATATGCAGAATGACTGGAGAATGTCAATCCCAGGGAGACTGCAACAGCCAGAAAGCACATTTTACTCAGGAAATAAATCCTTTTTATTGAGAGATGATGCTCAATGGATTTAATTTTAGACATGACCCAAATAAACTGGTATATTAATCTCAGATAATTTTCTAAAGTATGTCTGTAATCACCATTTAATCACTGTTTCACTGTCATGGAAAGGAAATAATTTTTTCAGAGCACTCTCCTAAGTAAGCTTAACACCGTCTTCCAAAAATACGTGTTGGACACTATGGGTGCTGAAAGAAAATGGAGCTGCATGCACAGAGAGCTCGATTGCGGGACTTGTCCACTGATCTTTTTTCAGTGTTCCCCTTTTATTCATATTCTCTCGTAAACAGCACCTGGTGTTTCTCTTTTAGTTCACCGAAATGCCCAGGATCGTCCTAAACCAGTGCCTGGATCCCACACATTCACCTCGCATCGTGTGGCGGCTGAGTTCAGCCACAAGAGAAAAAACACACACTATCATGCAGACTGTTCAAAGTGATTTCAACTTTGAGAAACACAACATTCCCTCTTTCAAAGTACTTAGCCAAAGTCAATCCTCCCTTTTGATTCCGATTAATTAAACACAGGTGCAGAGTGACTCAGCTTGTTCCCACAGACAGTGTAGGTGGAAGAACTTCTAGTGAATCGTATAAAGGTTTAGGCAAGTTTTGGTTTTAAAATAATTTCATTATTTAGAAGCTGACTATAAATATCCAATGTGAAATAAAAGAATCTGCAGCTATGCTGCAAAGTATGAGTTAATAAAAAAAATACAACTAAAAGATCTCAATACAAATCTTCTTTTACTTCAAGAGTTAGCATGGTTCTTTACGGACCTCATAGACAGAGATGGATAAACAAGATCCTCCTGTAGCTGATTTGTAAATATTTGTGTATACAAGTGTTCTGGGAAGGCATCTCATTTTTCATTAAGTAAATGAAAGCAAGAGACAAGCATCAAATTCTTAAAATATGTTTTCTCTTCTGGTCAAATGGGTTATTTCTCCAAGTATATACAAAAATTTGAAAACTGTAACCTGAAGATTGGAAGACAGCAACTGCACACATTAACCACGTTATCTGAAAATACCTTGAAAACAGTATTAAATAAAATAGAGAATAACACATTATTTTGAAATCACTCTTTGGCCTCTAGAACAGGTGATCACAACTAATACTGTCTTTTTCTAAGACCACAGAAGGTCATAATTTACCACCGCACCAAAGCAAAGAATCAACCACAAACTTTCACATACAGCTGCCCATACTGCATGTCTTCACTGTACTCCAGAACTTCTATATAAGCGGTGACAGTCCTTCTTTTGCTCACATTTCTCCATATATTCCTGTTCTATCTAACAGGAATATTTTACCGTTTTGCCAGTTCAGCTACCAGGCAAACTAGATGCTTTGAGTCATATCCTTGGTAATGGTAAAAGTGTCTGTAGACCAAGCTACAGCTTCAGGGAATTAACAAAAGCACTGCTTTTTTTATCATTAATTCTGCTAGCTCAGGCACACTCTTCTCTTTGCCATACTTTGTAAGAAGACAGAGGGGTTTTTACCCTTGGTTTAATTCACATCTGTTGCTCCTAACACCAACCTGAACTCAGAATTAAAAAGAAATGCGTTCATATGAAGGGCACGAGTGTCTCAGGAGTTAATCCCTTCCCTAGCTAGCCTGCTGTAGGAAAGATGTAGTTTTTGAATGTAAAGATAAAGTCAAATCAGAGGCCCTACAAAAATAAAATTTATCTTTGTCAGCCCTTCTGTAATTCTTTTAACTCATAACAGAATGATGATCCTCTGTTCAAGCTAGTCAGGAAAGCGAATTTCTCCATGATTGCCAAAAACCCCAAGCTGATTAATTTCAGATACATAAACTTGGAAGAATAACCTTTAAAATGTTAACTGCCTCCTTCTCCAGTAAATCTGCTGCTCCTGGTCAATGTTTAATAAGAAACTTTTGGAAAGGATTCAACACCAAAAAAAAAAAGTTTGGGTTACTGCTATTTCTCTTTCTTACTTTGCAGCCCTTCTCAGAAAGAAAAGGGAGAACAACTCACCACCATGAGTCCAAGTTCAACTGACACCAGTAGAATTCTGGCAGTAAAAATAGCTATCAAAAGCAATTCGTAATTGTCAGCAGAATTTGGAGTCCAATTATTGTAATTTTTGCCAATGAGCTGCATGTACTTATCTCACCAGGGGTTAATATACAAGAATGCTCATTTCTGAGAACAGATGTCCGTCCCTCTGTGCACCCTCAGCATCCTTTAATACTTGCCTGAAAACTTTCAATTTCCTTTCAGGAAAATTTGTTTTACCTTAATTATGGTAAAGAGTCCAGGAAAAGCTCTTAATTTCAATATCAGATGAGAACATCATAACCAACAGTAGACTTATAATATTAAGCTAAGTCATTAGAAGTAAGCAAAAAACTGGAAGAAAGTTCAACATCTCCATCTGGATTTAAAAGCTCTGCAGCTCAAAACAGTTGACTTCTAAAACAAATTCCAAAAGCATTTTTGAAGAGTAAAGAAAGAATCTTGTTCATTTTATGAACTTCAACTTCCCCTTTTAAGATACATTTTAGAAAAGTATCAGAGAAACAAGCTGTTTCTGAATACCGTGTTGGTATTCGGAAAAAGGAATACAAAACAAGTGACACCACACAAAATAATAAAACTGTTTAATCAATTTGAGGAATACAATTCAGAACATTCAATGAACCATAAAAAAAAAAAAAAGTCTGGGCCTTTATAATACCTAAATATAACACACAATTTGTTTTAGTGTTTCTTGTTTAAGAACACTTAAATGGAAACATCTGGGGAAAAAAATTCCTTTGCAATGGTGTGCCAGCTTTGGCTAGTATACAGTTAATTTTCTTCACAGTGTCTAGCACGGGGCTGTGTTTTGGATTTGTGCTGAACACAGTGATGACAACTGAGATGTATTTGTTATTGCTGAGCAGGGCTTACACAGCATCAAGGCCTTTTCTGCTCTTCAGACTGCCACACTGGTAAAGGTGCCAGGGATGCCTGGGAGGTTCAGAGGAGGCACAGCTGGGACAGGTGACCCCAGCTGACCAAAGGGATATTCCAGACCATATGACATCATGCTCAGCATATAAAGTGGGGGGAAGAAGGGGGAAGATGGGGGGATGATTGGAGTTATGTCATTTGCCTTCCCCAGTAACCATTACACGTGATCGGGCCCTGCTCTTCTGGAGATGGATGAACACCTGCCTGCCTGTGGGAAGCAGCGAATGAATTCCTTGTTTTGCTTTGTCTGTGTGTGTGGCTTTTGCCTTGCTTACTAATCTGGCTTTATCTCATCCCATTTGCTTTCTAGCTGTTACCTTCCGATTCCCTCCCTGATCCTGCTGGTGAGGGAGTGAGCGAGCAGCTGTGTGGGGCTTGGTTACCAGCTGGAGTTTAACCATGGCAAATGGATACAACACTAATACAGTAGAATTAAGAGAGCGAGAACACAAACGAAAAATTTTGAAAGCTTGAACTAAAATTGAACACTAAACAGAAGATATTTTCAGCAGTTAAGAAGGTATAGCTAAAGAAATTTTTCAAATTTTCTATCTCATGCCACACAAGTTCTGAGTCTTATTGAGACAGATGACCAGAAAATTCTCTCCATCTTTCTGACCATCCCACCAAACCATCCAACTCACCATGGTAACTGTGTTAAGTGACAAATTCCCACTAGTCAGAAGAACACAGTTTGGCTTCATTATGTAACTCAGCAGACAAAAGCAGAAACAGAAATACTGCACCATTATAAGTCTAAATACCCTGATCAAAGAGGAATGTTTCCCCTTCAAACACACAGAGAAACCCATATTAAATAAGACATTATCTTTAGCATAACAGCTATTTTAAAAGCAACTCAATCCCCCGCAGAATCAGTTCTTCACTCATTAGCCTCTCTCTTTTTTTGTTTAAACAGTTGACAGGTAATATTCCTTTAAAATACTAAATTCTCTTTAACCTCACAACATCAAAACTGATAGACATTTAAGAAAAATGAGACAAGAGAGAACTAAGGAGGTACCCTACATCAAAAATCAGTCAAGTACTCATGCCAACATATATTTCAAATAAAAATTCTGGTGTCTGGGTGATTTCTTAAATTACTGTTTTTTCAGAGAATCCATGTCATAACACTCAGAGCAGCACTATTTTGACAAATAATATTTTCAAATATCTTTCCATTGAAAGTATCTCATCCTCATTACAAGTAACAGATATTTAAGACTAGTAACACAGGAAATTCCACATTGTTTTCTAGAAACATGAATACCTGATGATTCCCTGTGTCAAAAGCTTCCACTACAAACAGAAACAAATCACCTCAACAGCACAGGTCTTTTGTCATCACAGCTTCTCATCCTTTGCACATCTCAGGCATGGATTCATTGCACACCATCACCACCACAGACTTACTCAAAGTAAATTGGAGGAAAGATGAAAAGAGCGTACAGGTTTGACAGTTTGTGCTCTACTGAAGGTGATTGACTTACTATTCCTTTATCTGAAGTACACATTTTCACAATCAACCATCGGATAATAAACAAACCAGAAACTTCTCAAACGCTGCAAGAAGCATGAGTGTGCACACCCACATATCCTCAAGGTGTGCAGCGTAAGGAAAGCGTGCGTCACTGGAGAACGAACACACACACGGCTGTACAAGGAGGGTTTAAGTTACCTTCACATCGAAAGGCAGGTGACTCCAGTGACTTCCTGCACACAGTGCAAAACTTTCTTTTGTAATGTCCTGGAGGCCCAAAACAGTGTGCAACCGGAACCTGCCAGGGAAGAATGCACAAGACATCATCAACTTAAACTTCCAAAGTGTTGGTAAAAATTCACAGAAGCTGCTTTATCTTGCAACATAGGGCAGTATATACAACATGGACTTAACCAAGCACAAGAATAAATGTACACGCAAATCATCCTCTAACAGAATTCAAACTTAAAAAATATGTTAATTACTTTAACTGTTTTTTAAATCCTTGGGAATTAATATGGGTTGTACATATTTTTCAGTGCTGATCAGCTTCTTGATGATTCACAGCAACATGAATCCAAAGGATTCCTTTGGGACTTATCTGCAAACACAATTTTTCTCCTGAGTATTCTTAATTGAATCAAGGACAATTAAAGAGTAACAGTTGCAACAGCGAACAAAATACCCTAAAGGCACACTCAAGATAGTTTTTAAAATCTCAGTGTTGCCACAGTTCAGTACTGCTTTTCACCTCTTCTCCCAGTGCAGCCCAGCCAACTGGCTGATCAGGACAAAGGCTGATCTTCCCCCACCCCATCCAAAGCTTCAAAGCCTGAATTGTACAGCGATCCAACTCCTGAATTACATCCGTACTGATGTTCCTGTTGACTGCAGATTCAAGATAATACATTACAATACCCTCTTGGAAGAGCTGCATCAATAGTTTTAGCAAAGGTATTTCACTTATCTTAAAATGTAGTTTTTCTTGCTTAGTAATTAATAATGAAGATGACAATACCAAAAGAACTACAGGAAAAGAAAAATGAAGAATAAGAAACATACTTGAGCTTTATACTTGTTCTAATGAGACCTCTTCCTGCAAGATGCACAGCTTTGTTAAACTGACATTCACATTAGAAGGATAAAACTTAATGGTATATTTAAAGTCCTAGAATCCATGAGTTCCGCAGAAGTTTGCCATGATTTAGGTATTTATTACTGTGCATCTCACATGCCCTTCTTGCTATGACAAACACATCAGACTTACCTTCTGGTTCTTGCATTCCAAAAAAAAAAAAAATATTTCCAGTAAAAGCTGACAAACTATTATTTAGGCGTGATATGAAATTAATCATTCCTAGCAAAAAGTCAGAAATAATGACTAAAGATACAGACAGCTTCTTTTCTTCCCAGACAGACATTAAACAAGCCTCCAAAGTTATTCAGCAGGATTTGACTTTTCTCCTTGTATACTAGAGTTTTCCTGAGAACCACTAGCAGCAAATCTGACACATGATTCGATAACCCCAGGAAGTCACGTTCAGTTATAAATACCTAAAATTCCCATGAGTATTTCTGCCTCTGAAAGCATGGGGACAGTTACATCAAACAATCCTGTATTTCAAGCAGGCACAAATAAAGAAGTGAAATAAAAGTTTTGCCAGATGCAATACAAGGAGGAAAGAACATTGCTGGAAGTTTGATCAAGAAAAATCAGTAAGCCCCAAACTGCAAAGCGTGTGGTTCCTCCAGTTCTCCTCAGAATTAAGCTTTGGGAGATAAAGGAGGATAAAGAGAGGTACAAGATATGCCTGTGTTATCCAACATGAACAAGATCATGCACAGCAGCTGACCAGTGAAACAGAGTCACCAACTCACTGCCCCAGCAGACCGTGTTGTCTGGAGAAATTCTTGGTCCCTGACTGATCAGGGAACCACCTGTCCAGACCTCAAGCTCCACACCAAGCTGGGCTGCCAACTAGCCTACCAAAAGGATTTCCTATTAGTATCTAGAACATGATATATTAAAAGACATCCTTGCCTCCAAAAGCTTCAATTCTAACTCAACGTGCAGGTTTGGGATTTAAAAATACAGACAAATCCTTCTTGAGGGTCCATATCCTACTCCCATCATTCTCTGCAGCCCTCCAACTCTAACTGACAAAGTTCACAGCTGACTTGCACTAATTTTTTTTTTTTAAATCAGAATTCTCTAGTCACATGATGCATGTTTACAAAAAGACTAAAAAATATATATATCATTGGTGGGAAAAAAATATTCTGGAGAGCCTAGGGAACTTCAATCAAACTCAGATTAAATTCAAGGCTCAATCCCTGCCTGCTGTCCTCACACTTTCATATTACTTCTTCAAGAGAGGAAGAAAACAAACCTCTCTGTACAGTAACATACAAGTTATCTGGCTCAGCTACTGAGGAGGTAGTGTCAGAGTTGTATTCTTGCACTAGCTGCTCCAAAAATTAAGGTTTAGTAGGAGAAGGCCACTTACACAAAATTCACCCTACACAATGAACTGATGTGCAGAAAGAGATGATGAGAACAGGGGATGTGAGCACAACCCCAGCCAGACACTGCAATTGCAAGGAGTACTGAAAAGCCCTTTCCGGATTTTTTTTGGCAAGCTTTTCTGCACATCCCAACCTGTCTTCAGGTTTCAAGTGTCACCTTTAAGTCATGTGCCTGCCCTACCCCTGCCACAGCCCCAGGCACAGTGGAGCCAGATGTCGCCAAGGCACAATTCGCCTTGAAATCACACACAGAGGAGATCTCCTTTAGCTCTGAAGTGGTCAACAAACTGCATTGGACAGCTGGCACGAACAACCAATCCCTTCAACAACCCATGTCTGAAATACAGGGGACTCTTCTTTCCTGGACATGAGCCTGACAGAAGTCAAACTTATTCAGGGTCTGACTGCACTTATTTAGAAAACTGAAAGAATGAAGGTCAAGTCTAAATTCTGCAGTTGTTCAGACCACAATGACAATCCTCCTGAAGTCTCAAGTCACTTCCAAAAAGAAGGGAAAACTTTGCTGATTGAAATGTTAAGGTAGGTGGGGGGAGAGAAAGATAAAAAAAAAAAAGAAAAAAATTTGTTTCTTCCACTTCTTCCTTTATGAAACAAGTCAAAGAATCTTTGTTTATTATATGTGTTATTATTAACTTGCCTTAGAAGTGACAGTTTTTAAACCACTGCAGAGTCTGATGGAAAATGGAGTAGGAATACGATGGAAAAAGAGAAAAGGTAAAAGAGCAAATACAACATAATGAACACATCAATTACATAATGCTTCTCCCAACATTTTTTTTGTTGCTGAACAAGTTCCATGCACCCAATACATTAGGGAGAAAAAATGATAAACAATTAAAACTCAGACTGGGAAAGCCAGTGAGGCAGCATGTCAGAATATAAAATGTTACATATTATTCCTTAGTTTATATTCACCTGTATAAGTGCAGGAAGGTACAGAGACATAAGGTGGCCTACAGAGAAAAAGTTAATAATTTATGAGAGTTTAAAACCATTTCTGCAATAAAACTACTTAAATTACCTTATGAAAACCACTTAAATCGATTTCCACAGAAAAATACAGACAATTTCTGCTAGTAATACCATTAAATGACATCTAAGTGCCCTTGCAATATTGATCAGAAGCACATCATCAGAAAGTATAATGGAACACTCTGCCATAATCTCCAGAATGACTTTGCACTCACGGACAAGATATTCCTAGTTCCTGTTCTGTTTCCTGCCCTCTATTAAGAAATGCAAGGCATTAGAGAGTGTAAGACATTTCTATGAAAGTTCCTATCAACCTGTAATAAAATTTGATCCTACAGAAACCTAAAACTTAGATTCTCACTCCTTCAGTGCAATCTGTGCAAATGCATGGCAGTTCTGTATCATAAAAAAAGAACAGCAACAAACTGCTCTTAACATCCAAACTTTGGAAAAAAAAGGAAGGATAGAATTGTTTTCTTTTGGTAGTGCCCTCTAAAATTGTTCCTTTATCGTGAAATGCCACACGGTATCAAACATATGGCTGACAACTTATCATGAATTTAAGTGCTCCCAACAATTTATCATGAATTTAAGTGCTCTTCCACTAAGGTGGAATCACTGTGTACAGAGCAGCCCAGTTACCATCCACACCCTCTGATTTGTGGATAGAGTCAGGCCAGGTCATCTTACTGGTCTGCAGCCTTTTTTTTCACCCAGCAGCAGCTTCTTTTCTACCAGCTCAAGCAGAAGGAAGTTTTAGTTTGAATTCTGAGGCAAAAACTTCCAGGCTCAAAGGGGAATGAGAGAAATACAGATGTATCAAATGTCAAACTGACAGCTGCTGTCTTGGGCAGTCTAAAAAAAGAGCTACCTACTAAAAACTTTTTCTAGGCCTACATCTAAATATTATTTTGCCCATGCATCTTCTTCCCCATCACATCAGGGTGACTTGCGCTTGGCATGACTTTGCAACACACACCAGAGAGATTGAGAAAGCAGGTCAGCAGGACCTGAAGTGGTGTGGAGCTGAACTGTTTCCAAACAGGAAAGGTACACAGAAAGAAGGATACAAACACTTTCAACAACGGCCTCCAGAAACTGAGTAAAAGGAATTTAACTCAAGGTCACTAGTTTTCAGTTTAAAAATGCTGTTGCATTTCAAGGATAAGCACAAGGAGCCCGGGAGCAACCATCTTCATTAAATGCCCAGAAGGGTAGTTGCATGGGGGTCATTCACCACGACTGCTTCAACACAGGACCAAAAAAAATTTGCTGGTAAGAATTAAAATGGTGTTCATGAAACAAAAACATTTAGGGATTCTGGTGTTTCAACGTGAAAATACTTCCCTATCTATAGTTTCAAATGTAAACTCCAGCACCATAAACCTTTGCTCTAGGGAAGCAGATAGGGTGATCACACCTGAATACACCCTTTGACTGTTCTGTCCAAGTTAATATTCTAGACTATACCCTCTCTGGGAAAAGCTATCAACTTTGTGATTCAGCTTTTCCCAGTATTGACACGTTTTCAATTACTTCCTTGTTACTCACAGAGTAATCACAAAGAGCCCTTTTCTTTGTTTGAAACCTCTCTGATTTAGAAGTAAAATATTTCTGCAACTTGAACTCACTGTTTGCTCTTGAATGCCCTCTCTATTTCTTTCTCCTTTTCAGGACAATGCCTATCAGTAGCATTCAAACTGACATTCTTCCTCTCAGCACTTGATATATCAGTTGGTGTTTAAAGGCAACTTAAGTACACATTCTGAAATGAGATAAGGATACAAAGTTAAATGGTGTCCCATACCATAAAACAGGAGAGACAAGCAAATCAAGTTGTTTGGACTAGTATTTTTTGTACTGGAAAGAAAAAAATGATATGCAAAAGTCAGTCACTTCTTGCTTTTACTGCTACAGAGGATATCAATGTCCAACTCCTTTTACCAAGATAAAGATTAGGAGTTAAAAAAAACAAACACAGGGATATCCCACAATGCTTCTGAAACTGAAGAGTCATTCATAGAGCTACAGAGCTCATCTGGGAGTTTACAGGATCCCAGGCAGTTTGCATCAAATTTCAATAGATCATAATAAGCTCTCTTGAGTTTATGAACTTAGGAAGTGCTAGCTCTTCCTTCGCTTTAACCCCAAGGGAACGGTTTAACCCTTCCCTTAACTCTGAGGTTCCACTTCAGGGAGGAAAATGAGGAAACGTTGGTGCAATGCCAAGATTACCAGGAAGCAGTTTTAAACTTCATTTGGATTCAAAATTATACCTTGTGGCTGTTTGATTCCAAGCAACTGCCTTGCTGAAACAACACCAGCATGGGTCAGGCACTGGAGATGGACCATCTACCACCTCTCTGGGCAACCTGTGCCAGCATTTCACCACACTTACAGTAAAAAATTTCTTCCTTAAATCTAATCCGAATCTATCTCCTTTTAATTTAAAACCATTAACCTACCTTGTCCTAACCTTGTCCTAGGCCCTGCTAGAAAGATCTTCTACTTTCAGTTCATTAGGAACTGACCCAAATAACCACCCACAGCTCAATCCAGTAACCAGAGGGAGACACTCAGGTCAGCAGACAAGGAAAAGAGTAGACTGTCCTGCAAGCACCACAACCTTCCCACTCACTACCACAGCCCACAAATGTAGCCCTTTTCCTTACGAAGGAAAGTCTTATTTTTAGCATAAAAAGCTTCAGGAGAAGATGGTGACCCAGACTAGCACTTTTCCACTATAGATAACATGGCTTTAAGAATAAAGGCACTCAAGGAAGTCTCATGAGCAGTCCATAAACTCTTCTTAAAATGTAAATACTTAGAAATCATTACCAATGATACCAGCAATACACGAGCACACTAATAAGGAAAAATAAGCAGAGAAAATACTTCACTAAAATACCATTTTTCATATGATCTCACTTCAATTTAGTTTTCAAAGAGCTGTTATATAGAAAACACACATACTCTTCTATAGCAAATCTAAGAGAGAAAAAACTTGCATTACAGCTTCAATTCCAACCTAATGAGGGAACCCAAAACTTAACATTTCACACCGAAAGAGGTCTCATTTTTACAGTTATTTTGGTTTGTTTGGGCATTTGGAGGTGGATTTTTTTTTGGCCCCATTCCCCCTTTTTCATTTAAATGTGTACCACAGAATAGGCACATACCTATGGGAATGTAGGAAAGAGAGGGCTTGAATTTGGAAAAGTTGCCAAGACCTTACCTGTGGAACAAATCATATCCACTGCAAACTTGTCACAGAAAACTGATCTGTGAAGGCTTGTTTTGAAACATCATGACCTGAATTCAGGAATATTAAATGCAGGTGATAGTGATCTACAATAGTGCAAAAAGTTCTTAGAGCAGCCTTAAGAACAAATTCCTCAAGAATGATCTGAGGCTGGATGCAGTTGTGGCATGCTTACGACTCTGTGGGCCTTCACCTGACCCTGTGAAGGAAACCCTACTGTCAGGAATAAAAGTTTCCACAAAACATCTGCTGAAAAATTATTTGCTGCTGGGTTGACTTAGTATCAAATGACACACAGTCAGATGAGCTTTAACAATTACCATTTCCCCTAGATGAAATCCAGGCAATTAAAAAAGAAAAATCCCATTTCTGTAATACACTGAATATTGGCATAGCTGAAGGAACTATAAAAAAAAAAGAACAAACACATCCTGCCAGTGTTCCCCTCTATGTAAGACCTTTTAATAAATAATAAATAATGTGAAAGGAGAGATTAAGCAAATAAATTTTCCACCAATTGTATAAATGACTGTCATTTGGTTTTTGCTCTGTTATATTTTTTAAGCAAATGCCAAGTTCAGTATTTGCTTGGACGGGAGCTTGCATGCAAAATGATATCTCTCACATGGCAGACTTCACTTGTACAGCAGACCAGGATTAATGCAACTTGGATGACCACGTCAAGGAGGACAAGACTGTCCTCGAAAAGTACAATCCAGAATTTTCAAAACATAATCATTACAGCTCAAGACAGACAACACAGAAGGCTCTTTGCAGCTAAATACAGCAACACTGAGCTGCAAACAGTTTCAAGGACTGACAATGCCACACAGATAACTATCCTTGCTGTGCAGTAAAATTTAGGCTTAGCCTTGACACATAAAATCAGAAGATAAATTTTATGTTTTGAGACAGGTGGATTATGGGGACTGACAAAAGAGCAAAAAAAAAAGTTACACTGACATCTACAACTGATGCAAATGGAAACATTAGTAAGTTTAAATGTAGGATTTTTACCATATAAAAGCAAAGGAACAAACATGATTTTGAACTGTGAATTAAATTTATAGCAAATCCACAAAAGAAGCTGCCAGAAATTATTGTAACTCTGACCCTGTGAGTTAAAATTAGCATTTTTCAGGTGGATTTTTGCCACCCCCTCCAAAGGCCGTTACAATGACACCCCTATCATCTGATCCCTTACTCCTTTTCTCATGCTACAACGACTCATTGCCAGCATACTGAAACAGCAGTAGACGCTAATTCTTAGTAAAAGCATTTCTCACTACCTACATTTCCCTTTGGGAGCCCCTGGTGGTCTAGTGGTTAAGGACACGGCACTGTAACTGCCGAGGCCCGGGTTCGATTCCCGGTCAGGGATACTCCCCGGGCAGGCGGAGCCCGTTAGCCCTGTAAGGCAATCCACCTACGTCCTGAGGACCTCGCTGCCACTGTCCAAGCTCGCTTGGCCCCGGCAGACGAACCTTAGGATTAAAGGGTGGGCTCAGTTCTGCGCGCACTGTGTCCCACCTAAAATAAATCCAATGCGCAGGCTGGAAGGTGTACAAAGACCTTCCCCAGATCTTCGTTCGCGAAGGCTGGCCATACATTTCCCTTTAACAGGGAAGTTCTAAGACTCACAGCAGTATTTCTTACTATCTCACTGGCAGCTTCCTACGTCAACCTTTTTGACACCTAAGGTATAGCTCTCAAGTTGAAAACTACGTAAGGAAGAAGCAGCATGTTGGCAAAGCCTAGCAGCATTACCATCTAGAAAAAGCATACTTCAGAAAAACAGATGGGTAATTCTTCTCTATTCAGTTCCTATAACCCAAACTATGTATTGCTTAAACTTTCACACCTTGGCTCCTGCAGAGGTTTCCACAACATAAAGGAACTTGATTTTACAGCTATGTTTCATTTGACTTTTGCATATGGCTCCTTAAGGTACTTGTAGAGTTTTACTACTTCTCTAGTAAGTTTCTCATGACCTTCTTCCCTTTTGTTCCTCTTCTGTCATCCTTTCCCAAGTGAACAATACACCTTGTTTTTTCTTCAATTTAGCTTCTTAATACCTTAGTGGTATCCTATTATCTTCTGTAAAGTTGATTCATCTTTTACACCCTTTAGAAGCAACCTCTTAAGCATGAAGTCCTGTGGGAGATAGTCACATGCCATGTGAAGACAAGCACTTTATTAATTACCAAAATAAATTTTGAACTGCTACCATCACTTGAAGTCCTGTCCTCTTCTTTTGGCTTTGAAATCCTATACTTTTAGTGCAATGACTTTATTTAGGATGCAGCAATCAATAGAAGACAAATATAGCCTTTTTTAGGCAGAGAAGGTTCAGTGTCTTCCCCTTTACTTCTGTGATGTACACAGCTAGTTTTCATGACACACAGTATGGTTTTCGGAGAGCACTGATATCAGCAAGTCTCCCCGGTTCATTATTGTGAGACTTCCAGGTAATGACACACAGTAAGAACATCTAGTAATACGTAAAGAAAGCAAATAACTGGTCTTCAAAGACAGACTATCTACAGCTGCCTATAACAGGGACTTTTTAAAAGAAGTTGTCGTGGGTTACCAGCCCGCCCTGGGCTGAAATGGTCAGGCCCAGGTGTATTTCTGGAAAAAAAGCCAATCAAAAGTTACAGTAACGCCTTTGCTAATGACATATTTAAGAAAACAGAAGAGAAGGTGGTGTCGCAGTGAGAAATTCAGCCACCATGTGAGGAGAGTGGCAGCAAGCCCCCAAGTTGGGGGGTCAGGCCCTACACCCCCAGCCTTGGGCCAGGGGCAGGCATGGCAGTGAAGTCTCTCCAGCCGCGATGTGTAACAGAGTGGAAAAACAGAAGTATAGCTTTACCTTTGAGCAGCTATAAAAAGCCTCAGTTATCTCAGTGACTACTAACACAATTTATGCTTTATGATACTAAAATCCCACTGCTATACTACATAATATTCATTTGTGATAAATACGGGCTATTATCCAAAGAAAGAGACAAGCCAATGTGAGCTTACTCACCCTTACAAGGCTGGGAGCAATACATGAGCATGGTATCTTGACATTCTTGAGGCACTTTTCATGAGACATGAAGTTGCAAACTGTGGAAATAAAAACAAGAACCATGAGCAAATCTTCACAAGCAAGGGACTCTGTGAAACACAAACAAACAAAAACCCATATGGAGCAAAAAACAATTAGGAACACATTTTTTTAATCACATTTGCTGTACACTGGGCTTGAGAACGTACAGGACTGTTGCACTTTGTGCCGTGCGTGAACTCCAACATGTTTTGTTACTAAGATATTGGCAATGGAAAAGGAAAAGAGAGTTTATCCCAATGCATTACAGGCAAGTTATGTCCTCCCACACTCTCTCCCTCCATAAGTATCAAAATGAGCTCTTAAATTTCAAAAGAAGTTTTAAACAGTCCAAGATAGCTCTTTGATGTAGCCAAAGCAAACGGATATGCTTGCAAGTGAATTATTCTACAAGCTAGTGCATGTGACATAAATAAAAGGGAGAAAGCAAAGTATTGTTACACACTGAGCATAATGGAGGAAGTGGACAAAATTAAAGGTCACCAGTCGCATGCAGCTTTGAAAGTCAAGAGCAACTAACTGTTTCTCTTATTACAGGTTTATAATTCCATCCAAGTGCCAGAAAGCATGCTTTCAACCATGACAGTGTTTGAAAAAAATCACTTCTCATGGTGGGGGACATTTTCCACAGCTTCTCACCATGGATTTGCATTACATTAAGCTGTGCAAACAAAACAAGGGATTATTTCATTCCCACCACCTCAGACTAATTAGGAACTAATAAGCCATGAAGCTATGGATTTAGAGTCGTCCTTATTTCAGAATTACTCTCTACCAGTTCAAGCGTGAAGCCTTAGCAGACGCTCAGGCCCTGACCCCTTGTGTGGAAGCGCAAGACCTCTCCCAGTGCCTGGGCAGAGGATCACTTGCCAGCGGCAACTGCTGCTGTACACACAGGTTTCCACACATCCCTGCTTTTCAGAAGCACACTGTACCACTTCCTAAGTTCCAGAAGCATCTGACATCCCCAAGTGCTTCAAACTTCCCATCTGCAGCCCATTGCTGCCACCAATTGTATTTGCTAGTGCCATCAAAAGCAGTCAAATTCCTCTCCTCCCCCTTCTCCTGCTCATTGACTTCTGATTGCACAACACTGCATTGCACCTTCTTCCATGCCAACTGAATCATTAAAATCCAGGTCCACTTCCCTAAGCTGTTTGCTGCCAGCCTGTGCAAAGTAATTTTTCCTCTTGGTAGCACAAAAAGAAGGATGACTCCTTTCTCATGGGCACTCATCTTAATGACAGCAGTAGGCAGAGTTTGTTTTTCATTACTCTGCAAGTCACTACTGTGTACAAACATGTTATTCATCATCCATGGCTGAACCCAGAGTGAATACTGCACTGATGAAATAAAGTAGGAAGGAGCAGAACCAAATCTTCAGCTGGGTGACATGAAATGTTATGCATGTCTTTAAGATTGATGGCATTCCTGAATGGGAATGTCCCCTAAATGGGGTAGATAAGGAGGGGAAACAATCAAGAGAGGATGACAAAGCAGATTCTCAGAGCTGAAAATGCAAATGTTCAACATATTTGGAGGTGGTCTCTATGGTGGAAGGGGTACACAGCCCTTCAGTGCAGAGGAGACCAAAGAGAACAAGTCATTGTCCAGGCAGAAAAAAGATGAATCTTCTGCTCCAGAAAACCGGTATAACTCCACACACAAAACTGGTGAATTCTCATCACTTATGTATGTTATCTTAACATGGATGTAGTGATATAATAACTTATTGATAAAACAGCAAAACTTACTCTCACTTCAGGGCTCAGCAATATTTCTACTGATGCTTAGGGGGGTCACCTTCTTGCTGTGAGAGCAGATTTGAAGAAGCTACATAAGCAAAGGCCATTACCAGCTAGTCTGAAATTTACCACATACATCACGTCAGCAGGGGAAGACATCTACCCCAGCCACTTCTTTAGGTGGCCTCTTCACTATCCCACAGTGGTGCCCAAAGCTCACCTGAAATCTGGCTAGGTGAGGGGAACTGACCTCTGCAGGCAGAAGCATTGTGACGAAGGTTCTGATGGCTTCAAACCATGAAAGGCAGAGTATGACACTTCAAATATAAACTGGCAGATGTCAAGAAGTTCATAAAAAAGTGAGATGTAGTCAAAGAGGAAGCAGCAGTGACTAATGAAATTAGGGGAATCCTGAATTCATTTCAATAGTCCCAGAGAGGCAACACAATTAAGCCTGAAATTCTGACAGCCAGAAGGGGGGTTGTGTTTTTTGAAAGGTGACCTTTCATTAGGAAAAGCAAGCCAGAAGACACTGTGTGTGAAGTTTCAGGAGGTTAAATGCAAGATTTTGAGGAAAAAACATTTAAAGAAAAAGTAAGAGGGCAGGCTGTTCTCTTTAGAGGAAGAGGATTTCTTGATACTACAAACTTAGTGATGAGCTACAAGCAGACACATCTATGAATTGTCTAAGTCAAAACAACGCAATTTCAACTGCATCTTTCAGACACTCTAAACAAAACCGATGGTCTCAGTGAAGCTTGAAAGCCTGCAGCACTCCATGCATTCTTTAGCTAAGCATTTTAAGCACTGTCTAAAGTACCTAACAGCATGGATGAAGGGAGAGACAAACATATAAACTGTATTTGAAGAAAACAGTGCCTGCAACCTTCAAAATGGACTTTGAATACAAGGCACCTATATCCAGGTTTAAGCTGCATGAAGTTATTCAACAGTGATGGAAGACGAACAGCTGCAATTTCAGAAGACATTGTCAGAATCTACAAAATCATTTACTTCAAGCTTTAGGGGGCTTCCCATGGTCTCTCCAAGCACCTAACTATATGCTCAGGCATCATCATCATCTTGGCTTGGCTTCGCGAACGAAGATTTCAAAGGGCTCTACCTGTGCTTGCTGTAGGCTCATTGATGGTAATCCACATGGACAAGAGAAAGATTCCCCAGGCGGAAACGACTGGACGCGATTCTTTCTGAGTTGTCTTTTCTCCTCGAGAGTGATCCTGCATGAGTTCTCAAAGGAGGCAGCAGCGTTATAGATGGTTTGCCTCCAGGCCTCCCTATTGGAGGCCAGAGCAGACCAATGATGATGGTCAATATGGCCAAGGCTGAGATGTTGTTTCAGGGAGTCCTTGTATCTCCTTTTCGGGGCTCCTCTCTTGCGGCAGCCGGTGGCGAGTTCACCATAGAGCAAGATCTTAGGGAGTCTGTGGTCCTTCATCCTGGAGACGTGCCCTGCCCAACGCAGCTGTATTCTCAGCAGCATGGCCTCGATACTTGTGACTGCAGCCTGTTCAAGAACAGACGTATTGGTCACATAGTCCGTCCAGTGGATATT
>VYXB01000032.1:2173-22516 GCA_013397135.1 Pachyramphus minor | reverse complement strand
CTGCTAACAGTTTAGGGAAAGTTTTGGAAGTGCAGTTCGCATAACAAGATGCAGCTGCAAGATGGTTTTGAGAAAGTTCTGTAACTGAAGGCCAGTAGAGAAAAATAGAGTTTAGAATAATAGGATGCTGTGGTTACATAAGGTAGCTGAGAACTGGAGTTCTCATAATAGAAGACACCTGTTAGAGAAAAATAACTGTAGTAGTTTTGAGAAAGTTGGGATGTTGTTGTTAGTGTAGAAAAATAAGATTTTAGAATGAGCTAATTTTACTTAACCAATAGTAGGGTGTTTATATTAATGTGCATCCAATAACTAGCATGTGAAAAATTTCATTGTAACCAATCACCTGTTGAATTTTTCCTGTATAAAAGCCACTGTGTCAAAATAAAGTTGTCTCTTCGTTAGCATCATATTGATGTGTGAATGAAGTCTCTGTTGGGTTCTCGCATGTGTATGCCAAATGTAAACAACCTGATAGTTTACAAGTTCTGAGTCGTCAATGGAGATATAGGGGTGATGGATGACTCCCTGAGGTGCACGTTGATAGAAAACCTCTGTCTTCTTCAATCTGACTTCCAGCCCAAAAAGCACAGCAGCCTCTGCAAAGCAGGATGTTAAATGCTGCAGAGCTACTTCTGTGTGAGCAACGAGGGCAGCGTCGTCAGCGTAAAGCAGCTCATGGACGAGATGGTTCAGGGTCTTGGTGTGGGCCTTCAGTCGCCTCAGGTTGAATAGGCTGCCATCGGTACGATAACGAATGTAGATCCCATTTTCTTAATCAAGATCTGCTGTGGCCCTCTGGAGCATCATATTGAAGAAGAGTGTGAATAGAGTTGGCAAGTTGACAAGTTTCCCTTGTTCTGTCCCTCCATTCAATAATACATAACTTCCTTCTTGTGAAAGATTAGTTATTCCCAATGCAGAGCAAGAAGCCATGTGGCCGTCAGGCATCACAGGGCTGCTCCCTGTCCACATCAAACACAAGACGTGGCTTTACAGCAGTCTCTGCCCATAAGCCATTGCTTTTCCTCCCACATTTTGTTTCCCTTTGTGTTTCAATAAAGATAAATGCAACGTGTACATATGGCAACACTCAGTGAACATGCAGCCAGTAGCTCTCCAACATACACTTGAAAAGAAACGGAAAACATCTCTCTCCAGCCCTCCTTAGGAAGGCAGGAGATAAAAGCTGGGAATCACTGTAACTCATAAGTTGTGTAACACTTTCTACAAAACTAAGGGCTATTTACACCCTCCAATATGTCACACTTTTGCCACATGAGCATTTTTCTCTCTGTCCTCAAGACAGACTTCAAAGCAGAACTCAAAAGTAAGAAGAAGAAAAAGGGGGATTATATCCTGTACAGACTCTAGCAATGTATCAGTGTCCCATGCAAACGATGCCTAGGTGAGAATTGCTTACGAAATAATACCACATTTAACACATGACCTTCTTTCCCTTTCGAAAAGATGATCCAGTCCTGAGGAAAAGCCTACAAGGTGTTAAAAACTACTTTTGTTTCCTCTTTGGGGCAATACCCACTTGTATCTCAATTTTACTGTTTTTCAAACGTAAATTTGTTTGTAAATTTGCATTTCAACATGTTAGCCTTCATTTAATTTTTATTTTATCTTTAACAATGGTATTTTTAAATCTTTCTTTACATTTGCTAAAGAATTCTAAAAGTAGAGCTACCAAATTGGTCTCCAAAGAGGATAAAGGAATATCAGCACAAAACCAAAATAGATTTGATCTGTTCTGGAAGTGTGACAAAACTTATTGTGGATCTATTCACCGTGAGAACCCATTTTGAGCTTAAAAAAGCACCTGTAAGGTAAATTGCAATTCCTCCTCCAACCCTCTACTGTCTGGATTTGTTGTCCTGCCTGTCACCTCCTGCCGCTCTGCCTCAGGTTTCTGCCTCTCAATTAACTTGCACCAGGAGCCCACAATCAGCAGTAACACTCCCCTTCTTGCAGCAATTCCCTTCGGATGAACTCACTGCAGGGTGCCACCACTCATCGGTTTTTCAGGTTGTGGTCTACTACTCACACAGGAGCCATCAGCACTGTCATAGCCACAGGTGATATCAAGGACTCTCAGAAAGAGAGAGTTCCTGCTCCTGAAGTCAGAGGCAAGTTCCTGCAGCCGAGCGCTCTCTCCATGCACACCTTGTAGGTCCTGGCACACAGCAAACTTCAGTAACTCCTAACATCACACTGTTTTGGCCAACTGGTATTGCCTATCACAGAGCCAGCACAGGGAAAATGTCATACTCTGATACAAACTGACAATACAACAACTCCTCAATATTGCCTGGATGACTTGGCAAATAGTAATTTCATTTTGTTTGGCATTACTTATGAGTGCTGTAACTCACTGCCTTGCATTCTGCTCACTTTCACCAACTGTAACTCCCAGCAAGTGCCTGCCAGTGTTCCTTCTGATCTTTTAACAAAGGCTACAGATTACTGAATGACCTTGCTGACTAAAGGGCTTATTCTTGGTTTTGAAACAAACCAGTAAATCAGTCAGGAATTGCTTAGAAACTCAAAATTGTTTTGCCCAGCTATGAGAGCATAATAAATTTTTCATTTCTGGAAAACTTAAGTGCAATGCATTAAAGAACATACCTAGTTTATCAATGTGAATATAAATAAAACTAAATTAAGAGTGGTAATTCTCTGAGGTATCTTGTTAAGTATAAGACTTGGAAGCAGTCCCTTTCTTGGAGAGTTTACTGGAACGGATGGCCTGACATATGCAGGAGTATTACATAAATGAAAATCTCTAGAGTCCTCTACAAAAAGCCCTATTAATGCACACAGATTACATGAAAGAATTATAAGGGGGATTAAAAAAAATAAAGGACAGAAATGAGAATGTGATTTTATATTATGGCACAGAGGTGGCCATAATTTTGTGTCATGCCTCTCCGTTCTTTTCCTAATAATATCTAGCATTCCATTTGCCTTTTTTTGACAATTGCACAATGGACACATATTTCCCCAGATGCATCATTACAACTCTAACTTCAATTCCTGCCTACCCGTAAAAGCTTACTCAAGGCCCATCAACAGTACTTTGTAACAGTACTTTCCACTCTTCATAAACATCAGTTTACATTCAACCATTCCAAGCAATAAAATGATAGATTAAAATTATTTCACTTAAAATAGTCTTCTGCAGTCCTCAGCATCTGGTGTCCAGCATGAACTCTCATCTCACTACTGGCCTTTACGGAGAGGGTTGTGGGCTGTTAATGGAAGAGTTGTGTAGCACAACACCCTACTGTGACACCCCTGCCACAAATCCGTGTGCAACCTCACCTGAGTTCATTGCTTTCCCCTACTGCTTTTGTCTGACACCCAGATACAGACATGCAGCAAGTGTCTTTTCACTCTAGTGTTTCACACACTGTGAATGCCAACTTTCAATTCCACTGGGAACCTTCCATGCACAATGTCCTCGATTATATCTGTCTTCTGCTGTGATGCTCAGAAAAACAAGATTAAGAAAAGGCTATTGTTACGGCTAGCAACTGACTCTGGCATTGGACTTGGATAGCCAGGATAGTGTTGTCTATATTTTCCTAAGTACACGGAAATTTTAGAGGACAAAAGAGAAAAGAAGTTTCTACCAGATTAAATACCGAACAGTTTGGTTTTTTTCAACAGGTGTTGGCAAGTGCTATAGATGATCCCTCTCTAAACACAACATCTTTAAAAAGTTACCTTTAAAAGAAGATGTAACAGGGGATTGACAAACACGGAAAAAGTCCTCACCAGGTACCTATAGTGTAACTGTACTCCTCCGACTCGGAACGGTGTCTCTGTACTCACAGGTTAAGTTCCATACCCCAAGAATCTCTCTCCTCCTTTTTCACACAACAACCTTCAACCCATTACTGCATCTTCTATATCGAATAAAACTTCTATATCGAATAATCTGTAATCAAATTCTTCTTTTTCTATCTGAACAGCTCCCAGCAGCTGCAAGGAACAATATTTTCTGCAAAAGACTGGCAGGTCTCTGAAAAGAGAGGACCATGCCCCTTAACACTTCCCACCACATATTTCCAGACTTAGCTGTATGAGACTGCAACAGACCACAACTGCCCCAAATTCTGATTGCCTCAAGAGGGCAATTGTTTAAAGAGAAGGGGTACACAAGAACTCTAGCTCCTTACAGGTGGCAAAAGCACACATACCTTGTGGTAACTTTGGCCAGAGCCTGCATTGCTAGCAGACAGTTCCGAGAACCAACTCTATCCTGGCTGTAAACTCCAGGATGATGAGCACCAAGAGCAGGACTTTGTTGCTGTTTCTGCAGGAAACTGTTGGGGTTTGGTGGACCCCTTGGGAAGGTGACAGCACAGGAATTTTTTACCCTACCACTTACCTGGTACAACAGATCGCCAACCTCAGCAACAATTCAGAGCCATCAAGTTTAGCAGCACAAAGCACAGTGCAGGTCAAGCCTTGTGTTTCATAAGCAACTGTGGCTACATTTTGAATGCAACAGATACTACAGAAAGAATAATGGCCCTTGCCATTTACTCCAGAGGGGTAATTTGCTCCAGCAGGGAGCAAATTTTTCAAACTTTTTCAAAGTCTTTTGCAATACTTTCAGTAATTTTCATTAACTCCAGTAGAGAGAGCATTATTGTTAAGAATGCATTACAACTGCATCTAACTACAAGTCTGAACAGTCAAGGTCAGACTCTCACATATTGTAATCAGCATGATTACTTTCAGCTTGCTAAAGCACAACAGTTTAAAGAAGCCAAGGTTCTTTAACTTCAAGTCAATACACCACATTATAAATTTGACCATGTCGAATATACCTTGATTTATCAAGAGGAAAGAATGAATTAGGAGTAGATTAAACCCTCAAAACATTACCAGGGTTCCTGAAAAGCTTAGGGTTTTGAACAGATACAGACCAGTACTTCTAGCAACACAAATATTTCTCTTAAACAGGTGCAATTGTTACAAATCTTTGTTTCATACTTCACTAACTTATATAAGGCATTCAACAATCCAGAACAAGAGGAAGTATTTGAATTTATCTATGCCACAGTGGTTATTCTCACACATCCCCTTGCTAAAAAAAAAAAAAATAGTGCTCAGCAAGTAAAAAAACAGCTCTTTTTTAAGAGAACAGTCAATCACTGCCAGAATAAGAGAAAACAAGATGTTCTTTTACTGCCCCTCCTATTCAGGAAGGGGATGCAAACAATTGTTCAGTCCAGCCAATTTCCCCAGGGTTGCCCAGAAACATAGCAGAACCCTCTGCCTTCTGGTGGATCACAAAACTAAACTGCTTTACTCCAAGACCTGGAAGGGCTTAGAAAATTCTCATTTAGTTTGCCATCAGTCATAGAGATGTCTTAGCTTCCACCTCGGTTCTGCCAGGACTTGCAGTCATGAAACAGTAGCACTGGTTTATATAAAGAGGATGCTGATGAGTGCTTGGGGAAGGAAGACAGGTACAGAAGAGCTGGACATGGAAGAATCAGCTTGCTCAAATTAGTTTAACAGAAGTCCCCCATGCACACAGAGGCAGAGATGCCCAGTGCAGGAGGCATAGCTACTGCAGCAATACTAAAAAGACAGGAGGAAGGACAAGTGTAGATGGACAGAGCAAAACAAACTAGAAATCTAGCAGAGCAAGGCAATAAACCAAAGCTTCAAAGCTGTTATGCAAGACAACAATAACAGTCTCTACTTCCAAACAATGAATCAGTGGGACTTAAAGGGCATATGAGCATCATGACAATTCAGGCCAAGTCAGTATCAAAACACAGTTTTATTTTAGTCAAAATGGAGTAGGTTATTTCCTCTGCTCTTCCTGCTCTACCATACCACATGCCTGATATAACAGAAGCCAAAATACAGGCTTAATCTTAGAGTGTCTCTGCCCCTCAGGGCATCACTCATTTCTGAAGTTGTCCTTGGTGTGCAAGCAGGTTCATTTTGTTCTGCAGCACTGCCTTTGCTTTCACTGAAGAGATCCATTGATAGTTAAAAGACAATAGCTTTTAGAAAATGCCCATGGGCTAATTAGTCACAGATTGGAGAAACAGACTTTTTTTATTTTTAATCACAATGTTCTTAAATTATATTATATAAAACACACTGCTTGTGCAGACAGCACCATTGAAGCCAGTGGAGGAGACACTATTTTCATGAGTGACCTAAAAGTAACACTTTAATTTCACTAGAAGTTTGTGGGACTTCAATTTTACATTTGTTACACAACTTTGAGCTTCTTTTCCATTGTAGAAGCTTGCCAACACAGATGCATTTAGCTTTTCTGTTTAGGGTTGTGACCACAGGCCAGCCTGAATACTGTGACTATTCACTGAAAGGAATGCTGCATGCAGTACATGGACCTTGCCAACTTATTTCCCAATTCAGTAGAAACATGCACAGACCTGTATGCAATATTGGTGTGCTCTCTTAGGCAAAGACACAATCTAGTTTAAGTTTAGAAGTCTGTTGTGCAATGCTTGCTAAATGTCACCAGGAAAGCTGTCACTAGGAGCTTTCATCTTCCCAGAACATTTCAAACAACAGCAAGACAGGAATGGAAAAATCTCTGAAAGTTTTAAGAAGTCAGGCATTAAAAACACTTCCTCTTTTTCACTGTGGTGAGAAACCTTGGGCCTTTGCTTGTCCTACAGTTCAGGGAGACCACATTGTTGATCCTCGTCCTCTGAATATCCAGAGGAAATGAGAACCCTATTACAGTTTTCCAGGTACTTACTGAGCACCCTTATAGATCACTTTTATCGGACAGCTCTGTTCTCTCTCCAGGACTCTCTGGTCTTGTCAACTAACCAGTCATACCTGCCTCTGCTTCAAACAGAGATACCAGTACATACCCTGTCCAATAAAAATGCAGTTTGCCTCCACACAATGTGAATTGCCTTGTACCATGTATTTCCAGAACTGTCTACATGAGAACAACCTCTATTTACAAGTATAGATACTCCAAAGAAATGTTTTGGTAGCATTTGAGCTCTATAATTCCAAGGTAACACATCTGATTTCCTATTCATTTGCATTTCACATAGGCTGTTAGAAAACAACAAAATAACAAGACAAGTGAAACCAAGCTACTGAGAAATGAAACAGTCAAATGAGTTCAATGATATTCTTGAACTGTCAATCATAAATGCAACAATTTGGTTATAGAAAGTTTGCTTGAATTGTGGTAGCCTCACAAAGCACGTGGGCTACCTTAAGCATCTCTCACTTTCTCATCCATAAGGCTGTAAATATTCTGAAGCCTAATGACAAACTATCTTGCTTCTCCATCTTTCTGGTACAGTAAAACAAGTATGGACAAATGGGCTAATGGAATGTCACTTGCCAAAACAGCACCTTCCCCATCCCCCCATCTCTTGAATTCACCCAGGGCAGGTTCCCTACATACTGCTATGCAGGTGAAGCTGGAGCATCCAAAGCTGGAGAGACAACAAATGCACCTATGCCCTGTGCTCAGTTCCACCAAGGCTTCATACCCCAAGGAGAAAGTAACAACGGCACAGGCAAGCCACGCCACAGTAGCAAAAGCAGCCATCTCTATTTAGTCAAGAGGCTTTTCTAAGTTACAACCATGGCAGCCAAAAATCTATACACTGTAGCAGCTGTGCCTATACAAAGAAGAGGGGTCCACCCACTCGACTCAAGACACCAGAGTCTATTCTCCTTCCATTCTGTACAACACACCCGGTAAATAAATGGCCTGTCTGAATAGAGCTTTGATGAAAGGAATTAGCTGGATGCCCTAGGACAAGGCACTGGTTCACTAATGGAAAACCAAAAATCTCCAAGAGGTCTACAACATCAGGAGAGAACTCAGCAACTTATCTTCTGACAATTCCATAAAAAAAGATTCCACAGAGGAAGAGGCCTCCCACTCACAATGTGAAGTTGCACATGGAGCCTGAAGGGACACAGTTTTTGCCCTCTGTCCACTGAATTTATCTTTTCACTGCGTAGTTCCAGCACAGTAATGGTCAGTCACACCCACAGCGCAACAGACCACTGGGATGGCTGTGACTCTCCTTCCAGAAGCACTCTCCTCCAACCACAAGCTCCCAATTTTAAGGGGCTAGCAGCAGTATTCAGTGATGCTGAAGACAGAAATCCAAAAACAAATTGTCTCTGAGTGACAGAAATCTGCCTATCTGAGGGCAAACAATTAAGCATTCTGGTAGCATTTTTGTACAAGTCAGATACAAGACCCTGTAACAGTTATGACTTGTCTCCAGGTCTTTCAGGCTACAGCCTTTACATAGCTAGAAAGGTTCAAGCCAGCTTGAAGACTGACAAAAACCTTTTGATCACACTCACTGCACATGCAGTAAAAGGTTATAGCTCCTTAACAACCTTCAAGAGAGAGGAAATGTCCTCCAGTGGCACCCAACTCAATTTCATCAAGATGCCATGGGGGTAAGAAGAAAATCAAGTACCAGATACCAATACAAACAAGCCTGTTGAAGACCATTTAAAGATCAGCAATTTCCTCTGACTCTGTCTTAAACTGGTGCCTCTTTTGTCTTCTGCTGCAGATTACCCATGCTGAACAAGTGTCTGGAACAAAGACGTGCCAGCTCTGCAGCATCTGTAACTGCAACAGGATAGCAGGGACAGAAAAACATGTAATGGTTAAAAATAGAAGAGTGACAAGGAAGATCCAGCTGGACCACAGAATCACCTATTACAGGACGCACACACCCCGCAGCATCTTTACCATGCTAAAGTCATGGTACTCTGCTCCTTGCAGCAGTTGCCTGCAACAGCTTCTCCAAGTCACTGGTTTCAGGATGACGCTTTACAAAGAGAAACTTTGTCAGTTGTTTATCAGCAGTCTGCAGCTGACTCACAGCAACTGGTCAAAACAAAGAGCTATAGCTTACAGCGTTCAGAACAGAATAGCACAACAAAAAACCCAAGGCAGACTGATCCAGCCCTCAGATTATACGAAAATGCACTAAAACATTTATTGCAAATGTTCTTGCAATTAAACCTTGATCATAAAATCATGGTTAAGGCTGGAAAGGACCTTAAAGATCATCCAGTTTCAATGTATCTTGCCATTCAGTAGACCAGGTTGCTCAGGGCCCCATCCAACCTGGCCTCAAACACTTGTAGGGATGGGACATCCACAACTTCTCTGGGTAACCTCTGAGCAAAGAAATTCTTCCTAACATCTAATCTAAACCTGCCCTCTTCCAGTTTAAAACCACTGTCCCTTGTGCTATCACTATCTGCCCATATAAAAAGTCCCTCTCTCTCCTTTTCATAACCCTCCTTAAATTACTGGAAGGCTGTAATGATGTCTCCCTGAAACCTTCTCTTCTCTGTGCTGAAAAAACCCAGTTCTCAGCCTATCTTCATAGGAGAGATGCTCCCTCCCTCTGATCATCTTCGTGGCAAACAAAGAATTCCCTCCAAACCACACATAAGATACTGAGCGGACCAAGGAGAGAAAGGCAGTGTTTCACATAAACCCAGCCCTTTCCACTTCACGGATGTAAACAGGATGTAAGCAGGAGGTTTGCAATCCCTCTTCCACCTTGCCTCTTAAAAATCGAACAAAGAATATAAAAATATATTAAAAGATCCTGAAGATACTAGAACGAAAAACACTGCTAATCTTAGCTACAATAACACACACATACCTCCACAGCACTGTTACAATTTTTAAAGAAATGTTAGATATACTGAATTGCAGGTCAAATTATTAATCTACATAACCCCAAAATAATAATTCTTCCACTTTTAACATGGGTAATCTCAGCATTATCTAAGGCATTTCAACACTTCCTACCACCACAAAACAAAACAAGCTAAAAAACAAGACACCCCCAGTTGCCATAGCAACCTCTACTTCTCATTCCTATAGGGCTTCATTTCCAAGCTGCATCATGCAGAGATGTGTATAAAACGATAGTATTTGACTGAAAAAAACAGACCTGGAAAGAAGAGATGAAAAAATATAATGCAAAAAGCTAAGAAACAGAGTCCTGTGCCAACTGGGTAAGTACATTTAGTATTTGCTCCAGCCTGGTTACTACAAAGCTATTGACATGGTCAGGAAACAAAAGGCAAATGATTCACAGAGTGGTGAATCAGGAAAACAAAACACACAAGGCATTATTTCTGGAAAGGCTAGCAAATTGAAAGTGCTAATTTCTGCGATTTTTTTTTATGCCTATTCTTAATTTTATTCACTTCAAGCATTTTAATAAGATTCCTGTTAGGAAAGTGTGAGGATTTTAGTTCCATCACTTAGGCTTGAGTCATTTATGAGATTCAGGACTATATTTATCTTGAATTAAAGTAACAGTCCTTTCACATGAGTAAGATCATATAAAATTCATAGATGCTGCACATTTACATCTATCTAGAGAACAGAAGCCTGTGGTGACAGGTTACATACACCACGTACATCAGTACTTCCAAGGCATAATAGCTTTGCTCACAAAACAGTAAAATTCAAAATCTACCCCTGAAAAACTATAACTCTTACCAAAAAAGGGACAAAATTACATCAAGGTCTTGTTTATTTTGGTTTGGTGTTGTTTGGTGTGGTCTTTTCAATAGATAAGACTGACAGAGCAAGTTCTTGTAGAACTTGCTCTTAATTTACCATGCAATATCATCAACTACTAATTTATTATACACATGAATTACCAACACATGCTGAAAGGTTCTTGAGGCTTCCCATGAGAGCATTTAAGAAAAAGGTTACACTGAGGAAAAACAAAAGTGAAAAAGTTACACTGAAAAAGTGTAATATATCTCCATTATCTTACGGATTTACTTTTTGAATAATTTGTTTGCCCTACTTGAAGAAAAAGTGGTTGAATGAAGAATACAATAGCTTCAAGAAATCTCAAGCCATTTGCCATACTGGAGCTATTCTGGAGCAAAGAAAATATAATAGGAATAGAATAAGAGAGGTCAAAACCAGAATGGACACAATAATATTTAGCCGTTTAGAAGAGTATTTTTAACAATACAGAATTTTTTATCTCCTCCTCTGGTTTATTTCTGAAAAACGGATTCAACTGGTGAGGTCTAACAAGTGTCAGCTACTGTTAATTAACTTCTTCACAAGAGAAACTACAGGTATGTAAGTCAATGGCACAGAAATCAAAACAGGAATCTTTTAGTTTGTTTTTGGTTTTAAGGTTACATCTCTTCTTCCACAACTCATAATTTTGGATAACGTCTGGTTTCTCACTCAGCACCTTCTGTTTACAGAGCTAAGCACCCAGACAGAGGGTTAGAGCAACAAACATAATTGCAAGCACCATTTTCCTGAAGTTTTAACCCCCTTCAGGACCGAGGAGTTGTGACTATTTTTTGGAAGGGCTGCTATTACCACCAATGACAACCCTCCAGCAGTGAGGGCAGGCACACCGCTCACAGCTTACACGCACACCTGCCACGCACAACTGTTCCAGTGCGGCACTATGCCACTGGCATATCCAACAGCATCTCTGGCCACCCAAAATTTGGGCATCAACGTGCAAAAGTGTCTTGAGAGTTTCAAGTTACCTAAATGTTTATGAATATGCAAAAAATTTTGAAATCAGCTTTCCCAGCGCTCCTTATCAACAGTGTTTTGAGAAGACCTTGAATGTGAAAAGAGCAGTTTTTCCCGCGTCATTACTCAGCCTGCACCTTTGTTTCAAATCTTAGGGCTTCTTTCTATAGCAGATACATTCCAGGACTGCTAGTCCCAATCAGTTTCGCATGCAAATTTGTATGTATGATGATCTGCACTCACTCTGTCACCCCAACAAAATTCTGAAGAAAATCTGTCATCTCACAAAAAGTATTTTTTATTCTGAAAGAAAGCATCCACAGTCTCAAATAGGACTAGCCTTTTCACTCTATGTTCAGATCCTTCCCTCACGCCATCTTCATGCTTAATGGAATCTTAGCAATTTCCTTGTATTCTTCTGCCTTCTTTTGAAGATCCCAACCAAAGAAGATCCCAGCCATGTAATGATTTCAGCACCGAGGAAGTATTTTTGTTTGAAACACTTAAGGAACTGGATAGTAGAGTATTTGCATGTTCAGTGGGTGACAAGGTTTATCAGTTATTATTTCCACACTCTGGAGAGAAAGTATTGCAGAAAAAGGGCAAACTCATTTTCTGAATTACAGCATGACAAACCAAGACATTAAAGAGTGACACAATCTGCCCAGCAGAAGGAAAAGCAATGAGGAACAGAGATTTTTTTTTTTTATGTATGCTTGCACTTAGACTGGATGTCCAATTTTCTAGCCACTGTAATCTAACACTACCTGCAGAACAACACAGTGTTCCGATTTTAACTCCTGAAGACTAAATAATTCAGTTTCTTACAAGAAAATCTGTTTAGCCAAGTATTTAGAATGTCTCTAGCACTTTTTTGTATGTAAACCTCTTGGGTTGGATTAAATTATGGTTCAAATACAGCATTGTTTATTCTAACAGATTTTAGATCTGTTCTTTAGATCTTGAACAACATTATTTTTACAAGAGTAAGTGGCATGACAATTATATAATACAACTGGTATTTAAAAGGTAGCCAAGTAAGTGAGCAATATCAGCACATTAGATTCATAATCCTAAACATATTTCCAAGTAAATAACTCATATTCAATTTTAAACAGGAAAAAAGCAAGCATATAAAAATTCAAATACATGTGCTCTTCACATAAACATATATGAATACATATGTATGAATATATGCACAAATACATGTACATACAGCTCTTCCTCTAGAGTCAAGCAAATAAAAATATTTAAATAAAAACAGGAAGTGAAATTAGAGGTGGACTGTACTCTACTGAATAACAAACTTCCACAAGGGAGACAACAGTAGTCAACAATACGGTTTAAAAGGAAGAATACTGGGGTAGCACACTTAAAAAACAAAACAAAACAAAAGAAGTACATTTCCAAGTGCATTTTTTTTATCATACTGTGATACACACATGTTAGCTTTTGCTCTCTGCTCGGGACTGTTTCCTAACAGGTTCCTCTCAAAACTGAAAGGTGCCATGAATTAAAAAACTGGGGCGGAAAAAACAAACAAAAAAGAACAAGAGTTGATCAGGACATATTATTTTATCCCTTAGAAAGGTGTATATGCTATACATACAACCTACTCTTTCCCCACTGGAGCCGAGTCAAGTTAAATACGTTCAGGTAACTTAGTCACCTGTTGCCCATACATGTTGCAAAAACAGTTTTGCCAAAGGTATTTTTGTGAGCCAGCTCAGGATGGATCTAATTGAGCACCAAGAAGCCCAGAAGAAAGTCAATTTGAGCTAATGAGATGCAGAGTTAGAAACAACTGTGGAAGAAACCAGTGACATAACCAAAAAACAAGGGTCACCCAGGGATAGCCTGACTGAGTAATAATTCAAAGCTCCCCCTTGAGAAGAGAGCTCCAAAATCAGGAAGAGAACATTCCTGGTTCTCTATGGGATACCAAGTAGCAAAGCAACTTAGGGAGGGACAAGTTACAAAGACCCTGTAATGAAAAGCAGAAAACAGACAAACAAGCGAAGTGACCCTGCCCACAGGTAACCCATTGGGAAAAAATGCAGCAAAATTCCTTATCCCTGGACTCATAATTCACAATAACTGTGGTGGTGGGTGGAATAAACAGAAACACTCCTTACGAACTGCCAAGAGAACAAAAATTAAAAACCTGGTATGCCTTGTATGCCATTCCCCCTGGCAGTAGAAGCAGGAGACTCCACCTTGGGTTGCAATTACAATTGGGCAATTAACGCCCATTATGCATAACCCAGACCAGGTTATAAAGTAACTGTCAATGCAAAGTGACCAGTTAATGGGCTTATTTTACGTGGAAAACCCCAGGATACTAACTAACATTACTGGGAAAACATAGAAATAAAAATAAGGTCACCCCCAGAAGAGAATTGCTGAACAACAAGCCCTCAGGAGGGCTAAGGAATCACACAAGAGATGTACATTGCTGAGCAAGACGCACCATAGCCTATTTTAATGTAAACTTCTACATCTGTAAAGAAGGAATGCATGCCATCTTCAGAGCAAGGGAAGATGTTACTGGTTTCCAAAAAGAAAGCAAACCTGAAGCAGGGAGTGCATCAGCCTACAGCAAATGCACATAAACATCACAGAAAATCGGAACAGACAAGTGCTTCTCCATCCACGAAATACTGAAGCCACTTCTGACTGGAATGCTGTGCAAGTTTTAAAGAAAATGCTGTTAAATGGCTCAGGACAGTACTTAGAAAATGTTTTATGCGTAAATCCTTGGAGTTTAATGTTGTTTGTTTATCACAAAACTAGTCAGGCATTTATCTCCCAGACAACTGCAAGAAAGAATGAATAGCTTTTTAGACCCTTAGCACAGCACTGCAAGAACTATGGTCCGTGGGAAACTTCCCAGAGGACGACAGAAAATTTTCTGCAAGATTAAAATGACCAGAGTTTATTAGCCTTAAAGATGGCTGAGGAATACCTGAACACAGTAAGTCTAAGCAATATTTGATGAAACATCATCTAGAAAGGAAACCTGCAGAGCACCATCAGCAGCCACTCTGTACTATGAGGAGTTGATGAGTAGCACCTTTAGTGCTTTTGGAACTCATCACCGAGTCAGACTGAAGCAGTAATGCAGATGATACATGAAAGTGCTGTGCAGCCAGTATTGGATTACTGGCTTTAGCACTTTCTGCAGTAAGTTATTTACTGCCTAATTGAGTTTCTGGACTGAAATTTGGGCTAACGCTATCAACACAAACTATAGCTTCCAGCTACAAAAGCTGTGTGTATCCTCACAAAGCTCCCTGTCTTTTTCTCTGCATCACTGATGGTGACAATGATATTTTCCTCTGATGCACTGTCAGCAGGAGGCAGGGAAAAGAACAGCATAAATTCTCTTCTGTACAAGATGCATGATCCTTCAAATCCAGACCAGTAAGTTGCATTTTTCAATGTGCCAGTCAATGCTACAAACATTTTTCCCAACATGTACTTCAACTTGACCAGAACTGAGCCAAGTTTCTGTGTTAGGTTTTATTCTGGGAATTGTTCTTCTGGTTTAGTTGTTTGGGGTTTTTTCCTTTTTTGACAGTCTGTATTTGTTCCCAAGATGAATTCAGAGTCATATGGCTTCATCTAAGTTTTAAATGCAGCGAAGTAACATCCACTCAACAGCATCTCAACCACAAACTCAAACTGCATCTCAACATCAATTATCTTACTGATGCAAGGAAAGGCCCCACCACTGATAAGGAAACCAATGAACAATAAAGCCAGCAAGTCTTGAAAATTCAAACTGGTTGGAGGATAGAAGCAAATTTTACTATGGTTTTACCTTCTTGAAGCTTTTCTTTTCAGTTCAAAATGCTCAAAAAGCAAGCCAAACTTGTCACAAGAAGGAAGAGTTTGTTTTCCTTTTGAACTGCAAGCATTAAGACTTTTGGGGAAATCTCATACATTGCACACTTCCTTCAAAACAGAGCTGAATGAAACCTGCAGGGTCTAATATGCTTCAGATGTCTGTCACAACAACAGAACTAACTAGAAACGATGCGAGTTCAATGGGACTGCTCCTTGTCTCCTTATACCCAGCTACTATTCCCATATCTCAACAAACTTCAAAAGTTCATCAAACTCCCGGCCTTAGGCTAAAACACACCTTTTCTACCTTATTTCTTGGAACAGCCTTTAAACATAGTAGACTGCATTCAAAATATGTGCAGAATATGCACCTGCAGACCGCTGCAGAGATGTTGTCTGAACATCTCCAGACTCTCCTACACCAGCAAGGAGCCACATGGCTTGCTCATGACCGGGACATGCCTGTATGAATCACAGAAGCTTTATGGCTATCTTGCCAAATCAGAGATTTATGGCATAAATATAACTCAGATTCACCATTTACATTTTAGCCTGGAAAAGCTGCAGAGTTGTCAGCCAACATCTAAATCAAATTGGGAGAAACAAGGATTTATGTATCTTGGAATATATTTGGAGGTTCAGAATACAAAGCCTAAAACCCAAAATAATTTCAAAATGCCCAAACCCTCAAAAAATAAATATAAAACCAGAAAATAAGGATGCTGTTTCCCGAACTATAATTGGACTTAGAGCCTTCATATCAAGGCAGGTTCCTTATCTGCTTAAATGACATTTCCCTAGTAGAAACAGACCGAAAAGTCCATGACAGCAGCTTCCCATAAATGTACTAATTAAATATATATAAAGAACCTAAATATGCTTAAACAGTTGTTAAATTTGCCAACAAATTTGCTTACTACTTAAACGCCTTACATTTTACCTTTGGCTAAAATAAACTAAACAGAAACATTTTCACATTAGAAAGTTTTATAGAACTGGGAATATCTGCAGCCCCCAAAATATACACATTCACAATTCTTCCTGCTTTATTCTTAAAGTGTTTTATGTAAAATAAAAGCACTGTGAAAAGTGCTTTTATTGGTGGCTAAAAGTAAACCCAAACTCCAAATTAAATATCTGCTAGCTATCTTTTAGTGTACGAAATTGGTTCTTCAGCGAACTATCAATGAGAACTCTCCTGACTTCTTATACAGACTTCATATACCTAACAGTTTTCATTTTTAAGATGCATACACACATGCACAAACCATAGTCACTTACACTGCCTTTTCCTTGCCAAGCTTGAGGAAATTTTAACCCACTCTAACCTGAAATGACCTGACTTCAAAAAGCAAGAGCAACATAAGAGAGCAATTTTCCATGTTACAATTCAAGCATCACTTTTTCTTTCACACATCCACACACGCCACAGGAAGTCATAGCTACAGATAGTAAAGTGGTAAGAAATATAGTCATTTGCAAAGGGTTTACAGAAAACAAATTTGTGAGGTAGAGGAGAGTGTGGGAATAAACCACAGATGCAAATCTAGTTGACTGATATTACAGTAAGTACATGCACTAAAGTTTAATACTGTAAAATCTTCAGACCCAACTGGACACATAATCCTCACAGCAAAACTAGTGCCTTCCCTGTAAAATTTCACTTGTAAAAACACTTTGCTGATCTAGCAAGAGAGCTGCAATTGTCTCCTGGAGTACCTTCAATCCCTCAAAAAGTGCTGGCGACAGTGGCTCTGGCCTTGAACTAGAGAGGAAAGTAGTATCTTACTTCCAAAAAAGAGATTAGAGACAGGACACCTTCTGCCTTGTACAGAGAGCATCATAGCATGTCTTCTACGTATTTTTCTGAGTTCACAAAAAAAAAAAGCTAAAGACCACTTATCTTGGCCTGCACTGTCAGAAGTGTTTTGAGAAATCATTTTATTTACTTGTATTTCTACTGTGCAGCTATGTGAGCCACATAGGCCTGTGCCAGTCTGCTGAGTAGTTGACACATTTACTGAAAAACTCCATAGACTTGATCATTCACACACACACATATATATATGTGTGTATATATATATTTTCACATTTCCAAGGGTCAATCACAATTAAAACTCAAATCCAGATCACTTAGACCACACAACTACTCAAAATAATAACAGCTAAGAGAGGTTGGGGGTTTTTTTGTTTGTTTGTTTTTTGTGTGTGTGTGTGGATTTTTTTTCTCCTTTCTATAACTGATGGAGTCTCATCATCAGCATGCTTGGTCTCCTTCACAGTTTGGAAGCTTTCTGTTTTGCACATGACCAACTTCAGGGAACATCAACATAAACAGCATCAGGAGACTGAAAATCTGAAACCAAGGATTTGGAACAGCAACCATTGTAAATTCACTCAGAAGAAGGCCCCTCAATGGCTTAATTTTGAAGCCTGTGCATGGTTTACCAAAGGGAATCCAAATATCAGCTCAGCTGCAATTACACTTGCAATTGTCTACCAAATTTTTCAAGTCTATAGCAAATGTCTTCTTCACTAATAGCTGAGGGAGTTGTTTTATACGTTTTTTAGCATCGTGGCACTCTGAGATATCACCCTTTAATGACTTTCTAAAGAGCAATGATCAAAATCCACTGGTTCAGGTAAACATGACAAGGAGGTAACCATTAAACAGAATTTTCTTAAAATATCATTCAAGAAATCGTATTAGCACTTACTAAGCAACTTGTCAAATGCAGCCACCTTAAGTAGATGATCTATCAGGTATTTTTTTAAAGTTGTTGTTTAGAAGTAAGTTGTTTGAAGGACAAACAGGACACTAAAAATAGCTGGGTGAGAACAGACAAATGAGTCAAAAAAATAAAATTGATTCTTCACCCAAAGGAAACACTGATGTGCCAGCTGGCATTAAAGGGTTTTCCCACACACTCTGAGCAAGGAATGTTACAGCTAATGAAAACTAAAATTATTTCCTCACACAGGCGACTTGTTTGGGATGGAGTTTTCAGATATAGGTTTAAAAGAGACCTATTAGCAGTGCAACTTGGAAGTGCTTCATCAACATATGGTTATTAGACAGTGATGCTAGTGATCCTTATCCAGAATTCTGCCTGAAAAGCCAAAGGAGAAAAACAATTCCAGGATACAAACTGTGAGTGCAGTTTTCAAACTAGGAAAAAACCCTAAATTCAAGTTGCAGCTACGCACTACCTTTAAGTGTGTGAATGTAATAATGTGTGAATGGAAAAAAAAAGATAGACATTCTGGGCAAATGCCCTTCACGTTTTTCTACTTGTTACCATTACCAAAACCATCCAGTTCTTAAAGTGACAAAACTGACATGTGAATGCCCACTTTTCTATTTTTTTAAGTCAGTGATAGAATAAGAGACCACAGAAGACCAGTTTTGTGCATTTTCACAATGCAAGAAATTTTCACTTGAGTTTGGGGATTTTTGGCTGACTAGGGTAAATAGTGACTTTCTGCTATGCAGTCAGAACACCACATCCCTTGGAAAAGTTTTAAGCAAATATTAAACCATTCTTGCAAGACTTGCTTTGCACCACACAGGAACATGACTTTCACCCAACTCAATCGCGCACCCTCTTTACCCACAGCAATGACAGAGGCAGGAAATATATTAAGAACTGCAGGGTACTTGTTCTACACCTAGAGCCTTGTTTAATACCCAACCAAATAATGATGCTCTCGTACAACCCCACTCTTCCAGACGTGGTTTTGGAGCTGCAACCCAAGCCGGCTGGGTAGCACAGGCTCATGAAGACATCAGGGTGCCATTTTGGTTTTGTTTGTTTTTTTTTGTTTTATTGTGTTTATTTTTTGGGTTTTTTTTAAAGAGGGACACAGACATCTCCTCTTGTCCCTATGACACCACTTGATTTCGCTGCATCAGAACAAGCCATGATTTTGTCACCTTCAAGAATCTCAGCTGAGGTCATGTAAGCTGACAAGGAAAGCTAATGATTCCTTCTCCCCTGCCTGGCGTCAGACCAGGTTTAAAAGGTTCAAACTCCACACTGGCCTCAGCTCCTCTGTGCCATCAGGCATTTTGGAAAGCTAAGGGCATGCCTGGGACGGATCCACTGTGAACCACTGGGGTGATTGGTGGCTCACAGTGGGTCCACCCCAGGATGGGACATGGCACTGCTGGATCATGGCAAACACCCAAGGTCACCACATGAGAGTGAGCAGCGCCACACCTCCAACTTTTTATTATTATTGTTAGAATTTTTATTGTTACCATTACGGGGGTTGTGATTATTTATCGTAATTATTATTGTTAGACCTACTATTGTCAGAATTTATTATCACTTGTTAACAGGAGTAGTATTTTCAGCATTGTTGCTGGTTTCGGACTTGATTTCTCCAATCTACTACTGTCACTACTACTGTTAGAAATTTTTTGGTAGAATGTATTGTTTTTATTATTATATTTTGTATTTTAGCATTATATTTCATTAACATATTTCAGTGTTATATTTCGGTGCTGCATTTTAGTATTATATTTTAGTATTGGTTTTATTATTATGCTTTGTTATTATATTTTAGTATTATACGGCTTGTTGTTAGTTATTATTATTAGAGTTTTCATTAGCAGTATTTTCAGTCTTTTTTTTTTCCCCCCCCCCCCCCCCTGGCCCCGGACGCGCCCCCAGCCGATCCCGCCCGACCGCCGCGGCACCCTGGCAGCCCCTTACCCTCGCACTGGTAGCCGGCCAGCCCCCAGATGAAGTCGGTGCAGTAGTGGCAGAAAGTGGGCTTGGTCAGCGTCACCCTGCGGAACCCGTGGCCCGGCGGGCTGCTGCCCCCCGCCGCGGTGCGGCCCCGCCCGCCCAGCACCGGGCTGGAGGCCGGGCTGCCACCGCGCACCGAGCGCACCCCGTCCGCCATCCCCGCCACCC
>VYXB01000030.1:179414-233123 GCA_013397135.1 Pachyramphus minor | reverse complement strand
TCAGCCTCCACCACCCCGTGGAGTCCCCCAGGTTAAGTGCTGGGGGGTCCCTGTGGGGGCAGCCCCATGGCTGCTCCCAGCAGTGCTGCCACGTTGTTCCTGGGGATAAAGGCAGTGTGCTCCAGGGTGCCCTGAGCCCCCACACCGGCAGCAGCCACTGCCCTGACTGAGCAGGAACCACTCACACCTGTGCCCTCCCGTGTGCTCCCGTGCACACACGGGCACACCTGAGTGCACACCTGAGTGCACACCCATGTGCACCTATGGGAGTGAGTCTTGACTTTGGGAGGCTCCAGCACAGCTTGGTGATGCTCCCAAACCCTCCAGGGATGGGATCCTGCTCCAGTCTCCGGGATTAAGCCAGGAAAAGGCTGCTGGGATGGTAAGGGGGCTCAAATCAGCCCCCAGCAAACCTCTTTGTATCCCTGGAAAATGAGCACCAGTACCAAAACCAAATCCCCGTGGGAACACAGGGGCAGGGGGTCACAGTGCAATGGGGACCCTGGCAGCTCGCTGCCACCTCCAATCCATCCCTGTCCCCAAACCAAGGGATAGTGATTTGCGGCTCAGTAATCCCGGAGGGGGTGTGTTGATTTGTCTGTATTTCATGTTATACTCCTCAAAATCCACAGCTGGGGCAGCTCTAATGGTCACCATATTGCCTATCCCACCACAAGTAGGTCCCTGGAGGAGCCACCATGGGGGGTTCTGTGTTTGGACACCTCAGTTACACTCAAGATATTAAGTATTTCCTGGAAGAAGGTCGGGAGAAAAAGATTCTGCAAGGGATTTGCACCAGGATGTCAGCTGGCTGGAGTGGGGAGATGTGACAGTGACGGTCCCAGCTCCCAGTGGTGTTCCCAGCTCCCAGTGAAGTTCCTGGCTTCTGCTGATGAGCAGGAGACACGGGAGTGCCCCGGGATGGGTGATCCCCACAGCCGCTCTTTCTGGGGACGCAGAGGGTCAGATGTTCATGGCATGTTTATTGCCATAAATAAAGAGAAATGGGGACGATACAGAGCAGGAGCCTGGTGGCTTTTACACTCACACTTGGTCCCTGTGCCCACCTTGCCAGCCCAGCTATCCCAGTGAGCCCCCTCCCATGAGAATGACAAATCCATCCTGGCTCCTGCATGGTCCACAATTGCTTCCCGCTTCCTTAAAAAGCTCCAACACCCTGTGACACCTCAGGACCCTCCACCGACCCATCCCTGAACGGCACCAGGGCACCTCATCACCCACAGCTGCACCCCCAGAGCCCTTGGTGCCCACCCTGGGGCAGCTCCTGCTCGTGTCTGTGTCTGTGCCCGTGTTGTGCCCGTGTCCATGTCCGTGTCTGTGCCTGGCAGTGGTAGGACTGTGGCTCTGCCCTCTCTGACACCGCTCACTCTGACTCTTGGGGTATTTTATTGCCGCCGGGAGCGCTCAGTGCTGCCTACAAGAAGTAAGTGATGTTTTCGGGGTTCAGCGGTGCCTGGATCTCCAGTTTTCGGGCCTTGCTGTCCTTCTCCACGATCTCCAGCCTCAGGGTTGGCACCTTGGATTTTTCTGTGCTCTCTGTGGTTTTCAGCAGCTGCTTGTCTGAGTCCTCCACAGTGATCCTGAGAGTGCAGCCGTGTGGCAGCAGGTCCTGCTCGTAGGCAGCCGCCAGCTGGTTCACCACGCGACGCTCCACCTGAGGGACAGACCAGACCCTGATAGGAAAACCCTGTGGGGAACCTCTCATGGAGCTCCATCCCACCCTTGGGCAGTGCAGGATCATGGAACCTCCTCCTCCATCCCACTTACTCCTTGACTCTGGAGTGTGGCTGTGCTGCTTCCTCCCTGAGACCACAGACATCTCCCCTGGGATGAGGAGGAGGAGATCCACAAAATCATGGAATGGTTTGGATTGGAAAGGACATTTTAAAGCTCATCCCATTTCACCCCACCACTGTCATGGGCAGGAACACCTTCCACTAAGTTTCCCCAAGCCCCATCCAACCTGGCCTTGGACACTTCCAGGGATGGGGCAGCCACAGCTTCTCTGGGCAACCTGTGCCAGGGCCTCCCCACCCTCACATCCAGGAATTCCTTCTCAATACTCAATCTAAATCTACTTTCTGTCAGTTTGAAGCCATTCCACTCTGTCCTGCCCGCCCCAGGCCCTTGTCCCCAGTCCCTCTCCAGCTGTCCTGGAGCCCCTTTAGGCCCTGGCAGGGGCTCCCAGGTCTCCCTGCAGCCTTCTCTTCTCCATGTGACCCCCCCCAGCTCTCCCAGCCTGGCTCCAGAGCAGAGGGGCTCCAGCTCTGAGTGCATTGTCACGACATCCTCTGGACTTGCTCCAGAACATCCAAGTCTCTTTTGATGTCTTTCCAGCCCTCCTGGCTCCCTGTGGGCAGTGGGGCTGGATGTGACACTGTGGACTTTGCCCCAGGTGTCCCCTTGCCTTCACCTCGTGTTTGATGGAGCGGGCGCCGTAGTGCAGGTTGTAGCCGTCGGCCAGCACGTCCATGACCTCCCTGTCCCACAGCAGAGTGATGTTGTGCCTCGCCTTGGCCTGCCAGGTGAGGAAGAGGAGGAGGAGTCAGGATGCCTCCCAGCAAGCCTGGCACCCCACTCCTTGAGTGGTGGGGATGCTGAGAGTCCCTGGGAAGGGCAGAGCTCCATCAGGCCAGGCCTGCAAAGGGTCTCTGAAATCCTATTTAGCCCCTGCAGAGCCCAGACATGCAAAACCCAATTAGATAACATTTCTGAAGGTGGCCCAGAGCTCACCCCTACCCCAGCCCAGGAGGAACCATCCCTGCTGCTCCCAGAGGTCCTGACCCTCCCCAGCACCCCAAATTCAACAGCATGTTAGGATGATGGTAAAGAGACACATCATTGTGCTCATGCCAGGGCAGAGGCTCTGGTACTGATTTTCTCCTGAGTTACTTTGAGAAGTCCCCTCTAAAGCCACTGATGGGTTTTTACCTTTTTGGCCCAAAAGCTGAGCTCCTTGTTGACCAGCTGGATGAGCTCCGAGTGGCAAAAAGGTAGAAAATAGACAATTTCATTGATCCTCCCCAGGAATTCATCCCGTCTGAAGTGAGCCTGCAGGGACAAGGGGGGAGGTCAGCAGGGACAGGGCTGGTGACCCTGATGGGGACAGCAGTAACAATGGCACTGCAGAATGAGCTCCCTGGGGATAACCCGACCTCCCACAGCTCCCAGCATCCATCCAATCCCCCGCCATGGAGCTGGACAGCACCCTGAGGTGCTTCAGAAACATCTTAAAGAAACTGAAGGTCACGGGAATGCTGCTGCAGTCAGGTTTTCCTGACCTTGGGAGAAGAGAGAACCCCCAAATTGCACCACAGTACTTCCTGTCCCATGCCCCTTTCCCATCCCACATCATGGCTCTGCTCCAAGAAGAAGCTGTAATTTCTTTTGCTGGGCTCTGACCTTGCTGAAAGGTCCCTCCATCATTTTTAGCGAAGTCACATCCCTTCTCTCGCAGATGGGGGAGGAACATGGATATCCCAGGGAAGGAAATGGGGACCAAAGCTCAGGACACCTGAAACATGAGCCATGAAAACACCATTCATACCTTCAAAATGGGGCGAATAACCTTCTCCTTGAACTGCTTGGAGATGGTGATCTTGTCCGTCATCTGGACATCCTCTGGAAGAGAGAGGGACAGGAGGTGTCAGTGGGGACAGTGGGACAGCGGCTTCCTCTCTGTCTGGACAAACTAGAACTGAGGGGGAGGTGGGCCTGGGGGTTGCTGCAGGACAGAGCTGAGACCTCCACATGTCCAGCAGGTTGGTTTGGCAGCGGAGTGTTCCTGCATTTGGCACAGTGAACAGCAGTTCTGGGTGTCACGCGGTGCCCCAGGGGAACACCCTGTGCTGACACGGCTCCCTTGAAGAGCCCTGGCTCTGCCTCTGCTCCAGCCCTGTGCCTCCAGGAGCTGCTCCCAGAGGTTTTGGGCAGCTGGAGTGCCCACTCAGGCTCCATGGCCACCGATGACCTGACACACAGAGCACGCTGGCCCCCTGGTCTCCCCAGCAAACACCAAACTCATGTTCAGGGTGTCTGTGGCACCACTCCGGCCGACCTCTACTTCCCTCTGCTGACTGCAGATGGAGCCAGGGTCTGGCTGCTCCTGAATCCTGGCTCCCAGCCACTCCAGATACTCGGCTGCAGGGTCACCTGTCTGCCTTTCAAGGCCACCTTCCTCTTTGTCTTCATCACCCCGGTTCTTTGCACAGCTTCACTGATTCTGCACCCATTCAGCTCCGTGTGCTGTTCACCACAAGGATGCTCACAGGGAAATCCCTGTGCTCTGGATGGGATCCTGACATGCAGGGCAGGGGAGAGGGGAGACCAGCTGGGTGCTGGGAGCCCACTCCAGCTTTGCAGTCTTGATGCAGATCACTGCCCCTCACTGGCAGTGGCCGGAGGGCTTCTCAGGCTCCACTGGACCAAATCCAATGCTGCCACAGGACCAGGGAACTGTTTAGGTTGGAAAAGCCCTCTGAGACCATCGAGCCCAGTCATTCCCCCAGCACTGCCAAGCCCCCCACTAAACCATGTTCCCAAGTGCCACATCTACATGGCTTCTAAATCCCCCCAGGAATGGTGAACCGTCACGGCCCTGGGCAGCTGTGCCAGGGCTGGACAACCCTTTTGGGGAAGAAAGTTTCACATATCCAATATCAGAACACTGCCTGGCACAAATTGAGACCATTTTCTCTTGTCCTGACACTTGCTACCTGGGAGAAGACACTGATGCCCACTTGGCTACAGCCTCAGTTCAGGCAGTTGCAGGGAATTAGGAGGTCCTCCCTAATGCTCAAAGTAGTGCAGGGCACTCTGGAATCCCCTCATCCAGTTCCAAGCCCTCTGCCATGGGCAGGGATGTCATCAGGCCCATCCCAGTGTTTTGGCAGAGAAGAGCAGGGGAAGGCAGAGGAGCCAGTGCTGCCACCAGTGTTCACATTTCCCACGTGCAGTATCTGCTGCTGCCACTGGTGCACGCGGAGCCGCTGGGGAAGCAGCTCCTTCCCTTTATCTTCCCATTTATCTGCCCATCAGGCACTTAGAGGGACCTCCTGCCACCACATCTCCATGCTGAGAGCTCGGGAAATGGGCGGGAGCTCCTTGAAACCCAATTGAGGGCAGCTGCTGTGCCCAAAAGCCTTTCCCAGCTCCACTCCTGCTGCAGCTGTACAGTCCCAGAAATTAAAATTCAATGCTCTCCTCATTGAGCAGGGAAACATTTGGCATTTTCAAATGTTATTCTGGAAAGTTCAGTTGCCGATGTGCTTTGTCCTTTCCCCAGCCTGATTGAAGTTTAAAGATTCTGAATTAAGTCAGTGTCGGAAGCCACTTCTCCAAAGAAAAAGGAAGAGACAAGGAGAAAGGAGCTGGCAAAAAGATTTGATGCCAAAATCCAATGTTTTTTCCCGCTCCTGCAGAACTGATGCAGGAATATGCTGTATCTGTGCTGGCACAGGTGGATGGATACCCTGAGGAAGATGTAGTGTCCAGACATTTAAGATCATAAATTGTATGTTTTCTAAGGCTGATGAGAAAAGAAGGGACACAATCACCATCCAGGGCTGCCTGGTTATCCACAGGCATGGCAGCAACTGATGGAGACTGGCTTTGCCTCTGCTCCATGTGACAAACACTGGCTAGAAGGGGTAGTCCAGGTGCTGGAGTCACCATCCATCTGTCCAGCCTTGGAGTTATCAGCAAAGGCACTGGAGGTTGCACATCGAGTTGTTCAGTTCCAATCTCAGAGGCTGCCCTTGATCTCCTCAATTCCCCTTTTATTACCTAATTCACATTTTGGGAAATTTTTCTCTGGGAGCCTAATGTGTGAGGCCAGGGTTCCCATTTCACAGGGAAGTAAAACTGATTAAGCTCTTAAGTCCTTTTGGGAAGGACTGTGAGGAAACAAAACACTTCCTCTTTAATATGAACTAGAAGCAGCCTTTTCCAGGAAGCATTTGGAAGGGTCCTGAAAGAAAGGGAAGTGTGAGGAGGTAAAGGGAATCATGGAATCCCAGCAGGGTTTGGGTCGAGAGGGACCTTAAAGACCATCTAGATCCAATCATCTGCTCTGAAATCCTCATTATTTGAGATTCCATCCCTCAGAGGGAGATCACATCTTTGGAGAAGGCTCTGTCCAACCTCTCAGCCTTCCTTATCCTGTGCTCACTTCCCAGGTTGGATGGGGCTTGGAGCAACCTGGTCTAGTAGAGGGTGTTCCTCACCATGGCAGGGGGTTGGAATGAGATGAGCTTTAAAGTCCCTACCAACTCAGACCATTCTGTGATTCCGTGACTTCCTGGCAGAGAAGCATTCCCAAGCCACGTGGATCAGTGGGGACCAGTGGAGAGGGGACTGAAGGGTCTGGGTGTGCCCCCTTAAGAGTGATGCTCAAACTGGTGTCCAACAAAGTCATATTAGGAAGGAGGGATTTGGAGAAGGACACTGGAATTCCAGTACCTAAGTTTTCCACGATCCTTTTCTTGCTCATCTCCATGGCCTCCTGCCGGAGCTGCAGAGCATGCTGTGCAATCTCCTCGCTGGCCACGTTGGAGGTCATGATGAAGATGGCATCCTTGCAGTCAATGGTCTTCCCCTTTCCATCTGTCAGCCTGCCCTGCAACAACAGCGAGACGATGTCAGCAGCGTCAGTGGGTGCCACGGGACATGGCCAAAACCCCAGGAAAAAGAACATGGGTCTTGTCCTTCCCCAGAGTGTCCCCCATCCCTGTGGGATTGCCTGGCAAACCACGGCTGCCCAGCACCACGGTGGCATCACCCCTCAGCCCCCCAAACTGATCCAGGAACTCTTCCAAAGTATTGGTGCTCTTGATTAATATAATAAAAAAGAGAGGAGAATAAGGAAAAAAAGCAGCATCTCCCCGGGCTGTTTCTTTCCTAGATCTGTCTCCGGCAGCAGAGATCCAGCACAATGACACAAATCCTTGTCGGGTGCTTGAGATTAACATTTGGGTTATTGCCCTGTCAAGTGCCTGGTACAGGAATTGATTTCACATTGAGCTGCTGCTGCGATGATCTATGCAAGAAAAATGATGTTATTAATTCTTAAAAGGAAAAAAAAAAGGCTTCAAAACCTTCCAGCATGTTGCTCTGGAGTTTGATGGCCTCTGAGGACAGAACAGGACCTTCAAAATCAACCAAAGAGCTGGAGAGGGACTCTGGAAAAGGGCCTGAAGGGACAGGACAAGGGGGAATGGCTTCAAACTGACAGAGGGTGGGACCAGATGGGATGGAAGAAATTGTTCCCTGTGAGGCTGGTGAGGCCCTGGCACAGGTTGCCCAGAGAAGCTGTGGCTGCCCCTGGATCCCTGGAAGTGTCCAAGGCCAGGTTGGATGGGGCTTGGAGCCACCTGGGCTAGTGGAAGGTGTCCCTGCCCATGGCAGGGGGATGCAACAAGGTGAACCTTAAGGCCCCTTCCAACCCCAAAGCATTCTGTGACTCCTCCATTCCTCATCCCTGGCACCCCTCACTGTCACCCTGCCCATGCCCCTGGTGCTCACTGACCCCGAAATGCAGCAGCTTTACCTCATCAAACAGCTGCAGCATGATGGTGAGCACATCCGGGTGGGCTTTGTCCACCTCGTCAAAGAGGACCACAGCATTTGGGCACTGCCTCAGCTTTTTGGTGAGCTGCCCACCCTCTTCATGGCCCACATAGCCGGGTGGTGAGCCGATGAACTTTGCCACCTGGGAGAAAGGAACAGGAGAGATGAACGTTGATCCATGGACACTGGGAATGAAGCCCTCCTGGTAGCTTGGCAGGCAGCCACTGCTCCTTGCTGCTGATAAATCAAGTTCTGTATTCTTTGTGACACCTATCACACCCCAGGTATCCCAAAATCAGCTTAATAAGCAACAATTAAGCAAAATAAAGATTGTGCAATTACACTCCCCAGTGCTTGAACCAGTACAATTCAAGGAGCAGGAATGGGCAGGAGGGAAGGCACCATCCCCGCTTTGCTATGCAGGGTCTGAGAAACCCATCCCAGATGTCCATGCCCTGTTTTCACCCCCTTTAGCCTTTTTAAGAGCAAGAATTCAAAAGATTATAAGTGGCAGGTGGCTCTGGTGAAGCATCAAAGCTTGGGAAGAGGCTACAAGTAAAATAATTTTCCTATGCCACTACTTCTTGAAACGGTGTTTTTTTAAACCAGGTTTAAAAATTTAGAAGGTTATACAGAAGAATATTTCTGACAACAGAAATGTTTTGGCAAAAATGACAATTTCTGACACACAGCTGGGTGCATCTTACAGCAATCCAGGTCTGTGGTTATCCAGAGTCACAGTATGTTATCACAGAATCATGGAATGGTTAGGATTGGAAGGGACCTTAAAGCTCATTCAGTTCCACCCCCTGACATGGGCAGGGACACCTTCCACTATCCCACATTGCTCCAAGCCTCATCCAACCTGGCCTTGAAGAGTTCCAGGGATGGGGCAGTCACAGCTTCTCTGGGCAACCAGTCCCAGTGTTTTACCGCTCTCATTACTAGGACCTTGCTGCTTTCTGGGGAGACAGAGCCCTCTAAAGGGATTTGGGACCCCCTCAGCTCCACAGAGACCCTGGTGAGATATCCCACTCCTCCTGCAGCACCAGGATTGGGCAGGTGTGATAGAAAGGGTGGACTTGGCACTACCATCCTGTATTCGGCTGGATTCTCCCCCATTCCTCCATGGAAGCAGGCTGAGGCAGTGATCCTGCACTGGACTTGGCAAGGTTTTGGGGACAAGGGGCTTTGGGTGACTCTCTGGGTGTGGGTGGTTGATGAACAGCATGTGGCTGCGGGTTTTCATGCACAAGGTGACCCTCTGGATTCCACAATCTCTTCTCAGCTGGTTTCTCCCTGAGGGCCAACCTCGCACACAGAACCCAAAATGCTGGACGCATATTGTTAACGCTTTCCCTGCTCCTCGGGCAAGTGGCAGCCTGGTTTGGAAAGTCTCAGGGGCAGCACTAAATTCAGGAGTACAATTCTTAAACCACGACACTCAAAAGTTGCTTTCTGCAATTTAATTGCACTTTAATGCACAACTCAGAGCAATTCCTGTGACTCTGTTGTGCTTCCGCTTTGACACTCCAAAATGCCAATTTTTTCTGGATTAAACTCAGAGCTGTCCCCCTCCCCTCCCCTCCCCATTTACTGACCTCGTGCCTCTCCTGGAACTCTGACATGTCCAGTCTGATGAAACCCTGCAAGAGACTTAGGATGAGATTTGATCAATCTGCTCGCTGCCAGAGCTGGAGCAAAACTGATGGGGCTGAAACTTTCTACACAAAATGGATATTCTTGTGGTTCAGCTTTTCAGAAATCAATCACAAGAAGAATGCAACACCCCCCTACAAAAATCCAGTGAAAATCATACAGCTGAGGTGAACTGGGCTTGTGGGTGATCATCTGAAACAAAGAATATTGTTAAAGAATTCACAGCTCCCACCCAAGTTTCCATTTTGCATTTCAAAAGCTGATGATTCACTGCAGGTACTGAATGTCCTGGTCTTGGAGCTGTAATCCAGCTCCTAGAAGGGAGGGAAAGGGAAGGGAAGAGGAGTGGAACGGGAAGGAGAAAGACAAAGGGAAGGTGAACGGGAAAGGGAGAGACCCCTTTCAGGGAAGAAATTTTCCCAATATCCAACCTAAATCTCCCATGGTGCAACTTGAGGCTGTTTTCTCTAGTCCTGTCACTTGTTACTTGGGAAAATCACAGAACCACAGAATGCTTTGGGTTGGAAGGGAATGTCAGGACCATCCCATTCCAACCTCTCTGCCATGAGTAGGCACACATTCCACTAGACCAGGTGGCACAAAATCTCATCCAACCTGGCTTTGAACGTTTCCAGGGATGGGGCAGCCACAGCTTCTCTGGGCAAAATATTCCCATGCAATAATTTCCCTGTAAAGTATTAAACAAATACAAACTGCCTGTGGCAGAACGAGATGGACAAAACTGAATCTGTCTTGCAGGATGAAAACAGGACAGTTCCAGGTTTTCCTTTCCTAATCCTTCAGTGCCTGTGAATTGCTGCTCCTCATCACAGCTTATGGGGCACACAGCCCCTCTCACCCCTCGTCAGGGCACCAACAGCTGAACTGGTTCATTACCAGCGAAAGCTTGATTTACAAACACAACACTGGGGTTTAGCTGGTTTCCCCACTGGATGCCTGGCTGGGCTCTGAGCAGTTCCACGTGCGCCATTCCCTCCTTTGTCTCGGGAGGCCCCGACAGTGGGAACGGCCACCATTTTGTCTCTGCCTCGTTGGCCATGCGGAGCTGGGCTGGGGTGGTGAGCACCCTTCTGTGTGGCAATCACCCTCTCTTTTGGATACTGCTGTCATTAATATTGTTCCTGTTACTGTTTGTTTCTTGTCTCATTGGTGTTTTCAAGTAAATTGATCTTCAGTCAACTTGGAATCTCTGCTTTTTGTCTCCCTCTCACTGGAGGGTGCGTGGGGGAAGGTAAGCGGCTGAGTGGGGCTTAATTTCCAGCTGAGTTTAAACCACAGCAAATGGAATAAAAAGAACGGAACAGAATAAAAAGGAAAGAAAGGAAGGGAATGGAACAGAAGATTGGGATGGAATGGGATAGGACAGAATCGAATGGAACAGAACAGAATCAAACAGAATAGAATAGAATGGAAGATTGAAATGGAAGGGAGGGGAATAGAAGATTGGAATGGAACTGATTTGAATGGAATAGAATAGAAAGAATGGAATGGAAGGGAATGAAAGATTGCAATGGAATTGGGGAGCTCAACTTTGTGTCTTAAAAACTCAGACAACTGCTAAAGTGTCCTCCTGCAAAGCCACCATCTCCATGAAATAATTACAACCCATCTTCCCCCAAAACTGCCCACTGGGTAATGAGCTAAATCACCCAAACAGCTTCTGGATATCAAACATTTCATCCTTTAAAATCCTGAGCACGAAATCCATGTCCCATTGTCACAGTCCATACCGGAATGATGTGACAAGTGGTAGAGCTGGGGACATGGAAAACAGATTTCTAGAATTGTATCCTTCTAACAATCTACAGTGATATTAGTAATAGAGGCAAAAAAAATATATTCACAACACAGGATGTCAAAATGAGAGCAAGATCCAACAGGGAGCACAAGTATGGTTAAATCCCTTTGAATTTTTACAATTTAAATATACTGGTGATGCAGACAGGACACTCATGTCCTGGGCTGATCCCACAGCACAGGCAGTAGGGCAAGGTGGGGATTCTGCCCCTCTGCTCTGCTCTGGTGAGACTCCACCAGCTGGAGGCAGTGCTGCCTCCAGCTATGGGATGCCAACATCAGAAAGATGTGGAGCTGCTGGAGCAAGTCCAGAAGAGGCCAAAGAGATGCTCCATGACCTTCACAGGTCACTTTCAGTGCAGCAGAAGCACTTTGTCAGGGCAGCAGAGCCAGACAACGAACCCCCCTCGCTGAGCTGCCCCTGCCCCTTTACTGACAGCACAGAAGCTGGGAAGAGCCATTACCTTTTTGACGTCCTTGTGGATGTACTTGGCTGTTTGCTTGGCCAGTTCCGTTTTACCTGTTCCAGAGATGGAAAGAAAAGACTCACGTTAAACCAAGTCTGTCCATTCTCTGTCCTGTCCATCAGCTCTGCTAGCACCAGGGCTGGAACACCCTGCAACCAATACATTTATTTTTCTTGGGAAGCAGGTATTGCTGTTTTATCTCTGGGATCACTCTACTGGGGTTCCTGGCCTGGGTAGGGTGAAGGGGTGCTTTAGGAAACTGGCATCTCTGCATTGGCTGCTTCAGCTCTTGATTTTTTCCCACAAAAAGATGTGGAGAAAAAGAAAGAAAGGAAAGAGGAAGGAAGGAAGAAAGAAAGATGAGAAAGAAAGGAAGGGAAAGAAAGACCCCATGGAAAGCCATGAGAGTGGAAGAGCCAACAATTTACATCCCTGAGCCTTCAGACCTGCTCTAAGCAGGGCAACTAGGTATCAAAAACTTTTATCTTGGTTTTATACAGCTTAATAGAAACTCATTTGGAGTTAATGCTTGGCCTGGCACTGCTCTGCAGCAGGAGTCTGGTTTTGCCTATGGCCCTTAAACCCTCCAGCACTGGAGCATAGTCACCTTCCTGGGCCCTGAGGAGGCAGTGGAGGCAGGAGAAGCCCTGAGGTTGTTCCAAATGTCACAGCTCAGTTACTTTGAAGCTGTTTTGTTGGGGATTTTTTTGCCACGACTAAAAGTCATTTGGATCATTTCATGAACTGATCAGCTGTCATGTGGCATTTGATTGTGCTGGAGGACAAATCTTATTGGTGTCAATAAAATCCTGTCGTTCCAAAGCAATCTGTGCCCACAGGAGCAAGACGAGCAGAGATTCAGTTTGCAGGCAGCAAATTTCCACTATTACCCCACCATTCCCACTGGAATAGAGGGGTTCCCCCTGGAAAGCTGTTAACATAACACTTTCAAGCTGCCCCTTTTAGAGACTAGGAGGGTGGATTGTCCCCTGGCATAACTCGGCATGAGGCTGGATGTGGCCGTGTGTGCTGGTGTCTGGCTGTGGTCACCCTGTGGGATGATGGGTGACAAGCTGGAGGGATGACAGTGCTTTTAATGGGTATTTCATTCAGACCCTGCAGCCCTGCTGCAGCTCCCGCCCCCTCTCCTCAGGGCTCTCTGTCCCCCTCACCACAACCCAAACATTACCTATTCCAGATGATCCCAAGAAAAGAAAGACCAGCGGGTGCTCCTCATCGTACCAGCCATTTTCCTTTCTCCGAATAGCTGCATTTGAAGACAATGAAAACAAAAAAGAGGGGGGGAGGCATATAAATCAATGCCACAAAGCAAGTGTAATTATCACTAAGTATACACTATGTTTTACTGCTCTCTACCCACTCCCAGTCCTCCCTGCCATTAGTGCTCTCTAATTTGATTAGCCAGCCAAGGCCCCAGAGATACCTAATAAGGTTAGCATGGATTTGGAAAGCTGCCCAGAGCAGATTTCGGATAAAGTTTTCCAGGATGTGCACTCAGCGTTGCCAGGGAGACAGAAGGGAGGGGGGACAAGGATGGATGGATGGACGGAGGGATGGAGAGGCATGCTGCCTCGCCAGCTCCCAAGTGCAACCTTTCTCTGACAAAAAAAAACAGGTTTGAAGAGGTTTATGGGTTATTTCTGGCATGGAATGGGAAGAGGGAGGTGGTTGAAGGTCACAAACACTTTGAACTGGTGTAAGGACTGGGAAAGGACTGGTGATTATTGCTGTGCCTCCCTGGACAGCAGCATCCAAGTGCATCCTGGGTGACATACCAGTGGAAAATTTTACAGAAGGCAAGAGCCCTGATTCTCTCCAGAACTCCCAGTCCAACCAGCACAGCCCTTCCTCACAACAGACATGGATCTGCTGTGCAGAGTGAGTGATGGCTCCTACCCCCACAGGTGTCCACAGCTCCCCAAGGTGCTTTTCAGTCCCTCACAGCAGCTCCAGGCTCTGTAAGAGTGTTCACCAAACCAGCAACATCACTGCACTGGGCTTAGCTGGAGGAGGAGGAGGAACTGCTTTTGAGGCCGAAAGATCAAATCTAATCCTCTGCTGGCTGGATCTGGGCTCTGCAGCAGAGAAGTTGTTGACCTGGCTCAGACCAGTTCCTAGTCCAACGTGAGAGATCAAATGACATCCAACCTTTCCACAGTACTTAAACTAGTCTGTATTACAGCTCTTAATAGAGTTATTCCTGCCCTATGGAGTGTTGCATGGTGTTTTGTAAGAGAGAACATACACTGCACAGAGTCAGGAATGACAGCAAGGTCCCACGACTGGCGCACAGTGCTGCCGGATCCAGCTGGACCCAAGATGTGGCACATCAGGAAGCAGGTCATGAAAAGGGCAAGACGTCCAAAGATGATAACCGAAAGGATTTTGAAAGTAGCAGCACAAAACAGCTGTATTGGAGGTGGGATGAGCAGAGGGAAAGCACTGGGAGAGCTGTAGCTTGACCACAGTTTTGGATTAAAACTCCTGGAATGCTGCTAGAGATGGCCATGGCAAAGCTCAGCCTCTGCTGCCTTTCAGTGGTGTCCATAGCAAAGGCAGGAATAAAGACAAGAAAGAATAAATGCACTTCTCTTTGTGACTGTCACCCTCACACCACAGTTCCCTCATCTCCTTCTGGCTGCTATCCAGGGACCCAGCCTCTGCCCCTGTCCCTCAGCCCTGTGTCTCCCTGGAATGAGGCACTGGCTGGCTCCATGGGGAGCTGTGGATTTGTTTTCTTCCTGGAGCTGGCAGGAGAGCATGAGAGTAACATTTAAAACTGGGAAATTCTGAAATTCAACCTCAAAGTCAGTCCCTAAAACCATTTATTTGGTGTTGTAGGGGAAAATAAAAGATACCTAAGAAAAGGCATCCTAGGCATGGCATGCCAAGAGGGCAAACTGACATGGGAAATACTGAATAAATAGCTCAATTTTGCACATAAAAAGACTTGCACATAAAAATATTTAACCAATACTTTCATTTTGCATATAAAAAGAAGTGGAATGATACAGCCTACAGCCAGAGAGGGACATGCTGCCTCTGCCAGCAGGGGCATGCTGGGATGATGTTAAACAGCAGTAGCTCCAGTGAGATACTCCAGCAGTTGGGTTGTATGGCTGGATGGAGAAGTCTCATGGGAATTAGGAGTTGCAAAACCTGCATGAAAACAAGCTCCTCAGAGCCCATGTTTGTATTCCAGGAGACCCAGGTAGGGTAGGAGCCGACAGATCCAGTGAGGATTAGGAAAACAAGAGCAAAGCCTCACTGCAAGAACAAATCAATGAGCTGAGGTTAAGTAGGAGGGGTGTGAGGAGTGACCTGACTACAGTCATTAAGGATCATCACATAAAGGCACCGAACTCGCTCAGCTACAGAGAAAATTAAGGTGCTCCGGGGGCTGGAGCAAGAGGATCAAACTAGAAATAAAGCAGAACAGTTTTAATAATGAGGGTGATTAACAACTGCAGCCACTTAGGAAGAGAGTGGGACTGAATCCCTAATCCCTGCCAAGTCTGCAGGGAAAGCCAGGAGGACTTCCCAAAAGGTAGTGGTAGCTCAGGATGAAGGTTTGCACTGCTGCCCAAATAGCCAAAAATGCCCAAATTAGTGTTAAATACAGGGCATGTAGGGATCTTAAAGACCATCAGTTCCAATACCAATGGAAATGGGACTGAGCAGTGGGATTGTGCATTTTAGTGGACCCCAGTGCCATCAGGATTTGCCATTCCATGCCTGGACACAATCAGCTGCATTACCCGTCCCCTTGGCCACGCTAACGAGTCCTGACTCCTTGTCAAGGTTTAATTGGCTGGGCACAGAGCCAGAGGCAGCACAGGTTGGTGGCTGGCTCCATCTCACCCTGCCCTGGCACCTCAGCACGATGGATCAGCCTGGCTGCAGCGGTTCTGTCTGAAATCCTGGGCAGAGCCTGGTGGGAATCCCATCCTGCCCTCCAGCTGCTCACTGGCCATGTCACCCCCCAGAACAGCCACTGCAGGAGGATGAAGAGGAGGAAATGCTCTGCCAGTGGCAGGGGGGTACAGAGGAGGGTCTGTGCTGCATCCCTCTGTGTGCCCTTCCCAGTGCTGCACGTGCTCCTTCCCAGCCCTTTACAGCAGCAAACAGAAGGTCAAACCCCGGGATAGGGATATTTTATATAAATTGATGGGGAATAACATGTTCGCTGATAATTCCTGCAGCAATCTCAGCTAAGATAATAACAGTAATAAAGGTAATAAACTTCTGCTTCAGGGCATAAAGTGACCACTCAAGGGGTCAGCACGTTTGGGGTCCGAAGGTAGAAGGGTTAAGTGCCGCCTTCTTCCCTTCCCCTCTGCAGCAGGATGCCAGAGTTTATGGATAAATGCTCAGAGCAACTCCAGGGATATAAAGCACCCCATAAAAAACTACCATAAAGTTAGAGCATGAGATTCAGCATGTGATCCCTGCTGGAAGGTGCTGAGCATCGTTTTTAGAAAGAAATTCTTCCCTGTGAGGGTGGGGAGGCCCTGACACAAGTTGCCCAGAGAAGCTGTGGCTGCCCCATCCCTGGAAGTGTTCAAGGCCAGGTTGGATGGGGCTTGGAGCCACCTGGGCTAGTGGAAGGTGTCCCTGTCCATGGCAGGGGCGTAAAATGAGAAGAACTTTAAGGTCCCTCCAAACTCAAAGCATTCCATGATCACTAGTCAGCAGGTTAGTCAGATCAACCGGGTGATGAGGTGTGAATCCTTTTCTACAAGCAGCTTTAAAATTATGAGATATTCCAGCACACAGCACTCTTGAGGTTTGGAAGAGCTGAAAAACTCTGGATGTCCCCAAGGAAGGGGGACCACCACTCCTCAGGTCCTGCTGCCACGAGGCAGGAGGCTCTCTCAGGTTGGCCACTATGGAGTTCAGCAAGAGGAACAAAGGTCCCATGCCAGGCCAGAGCACAACATCAGTGCCAGTTCCAAGAATGAAAACCTTAGCTAGGTAAGCCACAGGAACACTCCTCTCCTCGGAGTCTGCACTCCCAAAGCAGCTGCTGGCCACGCTTGACTGGTCTTTTTTGTCACCCACATATGAAATCCACACTCTGCCTCTGGGAAAGCTTCCCCCTTCCTTCCTCCTGGCAGAAACAAATAAATAATTAAATAAATACCAGGACGAAGGTCACACTGATGTGCTGAAATCTCATTATGACATTCAGCCCCAATGTCCAAGACAAGAGGCTGATGATGATGACGCTGGGGCCTTCTTCTCTGGAGCTGTTCCTGGCGTGGCTGCCATGCTCTTGCTTTATTTTGTCCATCTGTAACGGTGTGACTGCAGCCCTGTGTCTCTGAGAGGCCCTTCAGCCCGCTATTGAGCTGATAAATTCACTGTATTACTTTACACAAATCAATACCCCAGCAGTTATCAGCACTTGATGTGACCGAAATTGGTTTCAGCCAATTTGTGAGTGTAATAAATGTCCATTTATCAAATCAATTCATTCTGTGGGGCTCCTTGGCCCGTCCGGGCTCAGGGTACCACGGGGTGAAGGCTCCGGGGCCAAGCCTGCCATGGGATCGTCGCCTCCATCCAGGCTCCACACTGATGCTCTGGGGCCCACAGCATTCCCAAGGAAGCACTCTTCCAGCCCTGCTGTGGGCGGCTCAGGGATGTGGGATCCCAAACTACACCAAAGCTGTGTCCTTGCAAAGTTTGACCTGACCTGTATGCAGCAATGCACACTGAAGAACAGCCCTCATAAATGATCCTATCTGGTCCAAAATAACACAGGTTTCCCTTGGAGCAGAGCAGGATTATATTCCTGCTCATCTATTTTCCTACAGCTTTGAAATGTCGACTCATTTCAACATTACAGCTGCTCAAAATTGGGAATTTTGTCATTGAAAAGTAGATTTTTCTGCACTACCCTTTCTTCAAGAATCCCTACAAAATAAACAACACTTTTCCTTCCTCCCTCCTTATTCAACTTTGGGAGGAGCTGGAACAGACTGTTTCAATCCTAAAGGTTTATTTCCCCTGAAAGTGGGAAATGGTGGGTTTGAACTCCCCTACCTCTAAGTGAGCACTGACTGCAAACATGGTGTCTCCATATAAAAGAGGTATTCTTTCCCTAGCATAATACTTCAGGATATTAGAGCCCCAAAAATACACATATATATACTTGGAAAAAATGCCTCCTTTGGTTTATAACCTCAGAGAGGAGATGCTGCTGATCCCTCCTGCTCTTGCATCTTCCAGTGAAAAGGCAAATGAGCACAATCACTTATGGAAGTGCCTGGAAACACAATCCCAAGCCTTTTAGCTGCTCATCTGCATGTACCGGTCGGAGCATCCCAGCAGCTCCTGGGATGGCTGCAACAACCTGCCTGTTTCTGGTGTCAGGAGATGGAATATTTAATTTTGTTAATTTGTTTTGGGGATTTTGTTAAGACAAACCACACGTCTACACCTGCTGAGGGGGGTGACCAAACTGCCTCCCACCATCACCCAGTCAGGCAAGGCACTGGGAGGAAGCCTTTGTCCTTGGAGACACCCAGTAACCATCAGTTAACCACTGTCCACCTTCTCCCAGTCCTGCCCTGCTGCACATAGCAGAAACGAGTGCTGCAGGGTTTGGATATATCCCATAGAGACAACAGGGAAGGGTTTTTCCTCTGTAGCAGCAAGCTTCCCACCAGCATTCCCGGGACATCCCCCCTCACGAGGTTGCTGGGATAACAGCTGGACTTGATGATCTTAGAGAGCTTTTCCAGCCTAAACCATTCCTTAATTCTGTGATTCCATTCTACCCCCACTGCCCCAGACCTGTGCTGCTAACCCCAGAGCGCATGTTCCCTTTGTATTCCTGGCTAGGCTCCTCTGGAGACTGTTTGGATCATGCACGGAGTGACGGATTAAATCCAATTATTCAATTAAGGCAGCAGTTATAAATTAAACATATCAGCCAGGCGCAGTGGATCTGAGGATGTGGCGTGTGGCAGGTCTGCTCGCCAGCAAACAGCAGTGGCAAGGGCAGAGCACAGGGATGGAGGGTCTACAGAGTGGCAGGAAAACCAGCTGGGAAGAAAATAAATAACAAAAATAGCGAGGAAGTGCTTGAGAGAAAAAGTCCTGTCTCGAAATTCATCCTTCTGGAAAGAAAATTACAAAAACAGGGCAGAAGGGAAGGGGGGAGGAGGGGACAGAGTCTCCCGCTACCTTTTGGTCCGATATCCCGAGGCTGCGGGGGTATCAAGCACATTCCCTATAATTCAATAAGAAAAACCTCCATAAAGGAAGGGACGTTAATGCACAGAAACACCACCTGTGTCAGGAACAGGCACTGCCCATTAATCACAGCTCCCCAATTAGCTGGGGCTGCTGCCCTCAGGCACAGCCGCTCTCTGAACACACAGGGTGGCTGTTGTCTTTGCAGGAGCGCAGGCTCCTTCCCACCTCCTTCCCGGCTCCTTCCTGGCTCCCAGCTCACAACGGGCTCCTCTTTGTTAACTCTAGGCAATGGGTTTGTGCTTCTGGCAGCATGTTCCTTGTGCTTCTGTCCCAGCCTCAACAGCTCTTATTTCGCTGTCCTGTTTTCAGGCATTAACTGGGATGCACGGATGACTCAGGAATTATTGATGAGAACCAAAGGCTTGGGAGTGGCAAATCAAACCCAGCCCAGCTTGCTGGAGCCTTGATTTTATGGAATCACAGAATGGTTTGGGTTGGGAGGGAGCTTTAAGCTCATCCAGTTCCAGCTCCCTGCCATGGGCAGGGACACCTTCCACTAGACCAGGTTGCTCAAAGCCCTGCCCAACGTGGCCTTGAACACTTCTAGGGATTGGGAAGCCACTGTGAGTTTCCCTCCCAACCTTGGGGACCTGCCTGGAGGCAGCCTCAGATCATGGCTTTAGGAACAGCTTGTCCCCCCTGTGGAGCTGGCATGGGAGGGCAGAGTAGGTGGCATGTGGAGGGTCCTACCTGCCCCCACTGTGGCTATGGCGCTCTCCTGACCGATGATGTGCTCTTTGAGCCGCTGCTCCAGTGGGAACCTTCGCCGTTCCTCTATCTCCCTCCTGCGCTGCTCCTCCTGGAACTGTGGAGGGAAGAAAACACAGGGATCAGAGGCTTTATGGAGCACTGGGTCAGTACACAGTTTCCCCACCCCAGGGCGTCAGAGCCCTGCGCAGAGACACTCCATGTCTCCGACACAGAGCCGGAGCTTCATTCCCAGTGCAGGGATCCAGAATCCCCAGGGCAGATGCAGCTCAGTCTGGAAGCACCAGCCCAAGCAAGAGGAAATTTCTGGATCTGCTGGGGATGGGAGGTTGGGGTGAGTGTGAATGGAGATCCCACTCTGCAGCTGATGGGAAACCAGACCCTGTTCTGCCTCTGTACTAGTGTCATGGAAGGAACAATAGCACTGCTCATCAGCTCTTAACCATCAGGAGCTGTTTATTTTGGGAGATAAAGCCATGACTATTCTACCTAGATTCATTTTTCCCACTCCACAAATTCTCTTGTTCAAAGACTCCAACCAGATTCTGCTGGGATGGCAGAGTGTCACTGTGCCTTGCTGGGGATGGACATCAGACACTGCTGCTTTGCAGACAAGCCCACGGCAGCACGCAGGACAGCCCTGGAAAAAGCTCCTTCCTTGGGACATTGGCTTCCTTCCACCTCCAGCTCACAAGGAAGCTGAGCCCTTCAGAGCTCTTATAGAGAGACCTATGGATTGCTTCCACCCAGACCATTTTCTGGAGCTGAAGGCTGAGCACATGTAGAGCAGCTTACAGAGACACCGGACATGAGCACATCTCGGAGATCCTCGGGGACAGGATATCGGCAGAATCTCCAAGTGGGAACAGGTCTTATGATGCAGGGAGCTTCCAGAGGCAAGCGGACAAACCCAGTCCTGCTGCATCCCCAGAGGTGTGGGCAGTAGGGTGACGGGGCAGATTCTGCCCCTCTGCTTTGCTCAGGTGAGACCCCACCTGCAGTGCTTCCTCCAGCTCTGGAGATCCCAACATCAGAAGGATATGGAGCTACTGGAACGAGTCCAGAGAGGACCACAGAGAAGGGATCTGCTGTCCAAGCTGCAGGGGATCAGCCCAGGACATGGGGGGTTTCTGGGCTTCCAGCACATGTTGTTTTAAGGAAGAAAAGTTGAGAATAAAATACTTAAACTCTTCAGGAGCAGGAGGGGGAGAGTTGTCTGCTGGGTAAATGCTCTCTGGAGCCCAGCGCTGGTGAGGAAACCTGCCCCGAACAGTTTGAAACTTGCCTTGGTTTTTACACTTAACTAATAGTTGGGAGAGAGAAAGGAAATATATCTCCGGAGCTGTTCCTGAGGAAGATGATTGTACTTGTATATAAACCACCAGACAGCCAAGCCAGCCCGTGATGAATATTGAGCTGGGGGGGATCTGGTGCTCCCGGGGTTTCATCCTCCCCAGCAGCCGCATTCCACCGAGAGTCTTTGAGAATTTATTGCTCATTTTAATCACTGCTAGAGAATGAATAGGCAGAACTATTACGGGATGGACACATCCCATAGATTTTATTTACATATCCTTGTGACAGAATAACAAGGAGTTTTCATATGTATTTTTAATTTATTTTGATTTCCTTTATTCTTTAAAAAAAACCCCAGAACTCTGTGTGTGCTTTCCCTGGGCTTAGAGCACACTTGCCTGTTGTTGAGGGCTCTTGAGCTAGTTCCCAGTGCTAAACAGTCTGGAGAAATTTAAATATGCTCTCATGTATCTAGGGCTAAAAGGGAGAGAGAAGCCCTTTGTCACTGGAGGGGAAGCAGTCCCAGGACCGAGCTTGGTTCTTACAAGTCTGTCTTTGCCATTCAGATCCTCTTTACCTCTGCCAGATCCATCTGGTATCCTCCCCTGTCTCCAACAGTGTTTGCTGACAGATTTTTAAGGAATATTTCAGCCAGAATAAACACACAGTTGCCCTCTCCTTGGCCCCCTTCTGGAAGCAGTGGTGTGAGACCTCCTAACCTGGAGCTGGTGTCCACTTCATCCCACCAAGTGGATGGACCTTTCCAAGAAAACAAGTATCCACCTGGGTCTCACTTGCTTCTTTTTCCATCCTGAACATCATGAGGTTGCTGGTTTAAACACATTTTATGAGAAAACCGTCTCTTTCGGTTGTTTGCAAACTGGCTGTTGGTTACTCTGCACATAACCTTCTGTGTGGAGTTGGGGGAAATGAAAGCTCATTTTAACCTTTCTTTAAACCCACAAGTTTGCCTTAGACTGGTGCTCAAGAGCACCCAGATCCCAGGCCACACATCTAAGGATTCGCAGCCCTGGTTGTTTGACCAGGAATTTCAGAAAATACAGTAAAAACAGGCCCTGGATTTTACTGCATTTTGGCCAAGGGGTTACAGAGTAGTATGTGATTACTGGACCTCGGTAGGTCACTGCTGAGTGAGAAATGGAAACTTGGAAGAGGAAGGCATAGCCACAGACACAGCTAAAATACTTCAGAAGTGGTTTTTTTCTTTATACATCATGTTGCTAATTTTTACAGACCTCTTTTGGAAAAGGATGTACCTGTAGGGGTGCTAAGGTGCTCCTCCATCACTCGCACCATAAAATCATAGAATGATTTGGGTTGGAAAAGATCTTTCATCACATCATCGAGTCAAACTGCTCACCCAGCATTGCCAAGGCCACCACTAACCCATGTCCCCAAGTGCCACATACACAAGACTGTTATATACATCTTCTTTAAAACTGTTCTTGTAGTGGGAAAGCAAACCCAAATTGGCTGGAATGTCAGGCTCACCTTTGCCTCTGATGCTCTCAGAAGGTTCATGACCTCCCCTTCACGGGCGTAATCCAGCGGTGTGTGTCCCATTTCATTCTTCTGCAGGGGGCTGGCACCTGATGGCACAAGAAATGAATAAGATCAGGGGCTCAGAGTTCAGTCTTGGGGCAGAAGGAGCAGGAAGCACATCCTGCCTGTTTCTGCTCCTAACCTTTGCTCTGGAGGGTGTCTGGATCAGAAAGGGACAATGTACAACCAGTGGTTACAAGCGCGGGCGTCCAGAGAGGAAGAAAAGGGATTGTCACTGCTAACAATTGGCTTGTCAGGGGAGACCTGCTGAGGGGGAATGAGAGCACATGGTCACCAGAAGGAAATACAGTCTCACAAAAGCACCCACTCCCAGTCCTGTGAGAGCCACATGGGACCGTTACGGCTTCAATTGGACACGCTGCCCATGCAAGCTGGAGCTGAAGCTGGAGCCTGTGGACCAGCTGCCCCACTGAGCCCTAGGAGCACTTCTGTGGGGAAATCATGCCCTTCTTGAGAGTTTCATTTAAAAAAAAAGAGGCAAAAAACCCCAAAGACTGAGGTTGGATGGGCACCCCACAGAAACACACTTGCATGGAGAGAGATCCCCATCCCAGGTACAGTGGACTGTGGAAGAGCACTCATTGTCAAACTGATGGGGAATGATGGGAAGTGATGGGAAGTATATGGAGGGAATCTTGGTGAGATCAGGAGAGAGGGGTACTGTAGAATAGCTAGAGGGGCAAGGAAAGTCTTGGGATTCATCTCTGACTCTCAGCATGTCAGGAGCTTTCTCTAAGGCAGAGACTCAGCACTAACACTCCATGATCCCATGACAGCTCCTAACATCAAGGGTTATGAGAACAAACTTTCAAATCAGCCTAAAACCCCCCAAACCGGTGCAGGAACTGATTTTATATCACCAGTTATCAAGCCTTGGGAAATAGCCTGGTGGAGGAAGAGCCCATAACTGCACTCAGCAGGTCTGGGATGTCTTCTGCTCCAATCCTTCCACTGCAATCCTGCGCAATTTACTCCTCCTTGAGCAGGGAGATTGCCCCAGATGACCCCACTGGTGGTTCCTTCCAACCTGATCCTGCTGGAAACACGGGAGCAAGCTGAGTACCTTGGCACAGGCAAACCAAGCTGCTCCTGTGCCACAGGGGAGTGTGGAGCAGCAGGAGTGCTCAGTATCAGCGAGCAGCAATCAGAATAGATGAGTGGAGCGAGGGGAGTCAGTGGGAGCGCAGCCGCAGAGATCAGCCATTCCTAGGCACTGGCATCAGGGATCTATATTTGCTTACAGAATGAAAAATGTGCTCCATAAACATTCGACACAGAGTAATTTCTATGGCAAGCCTTGTCTTCCCAAATAAAGAATATGATTGAGACAGGTGAGATTGTAATAAACCCCACTGCCGGGGCCGTCCACTCAATATCTGTTAAAGAGACAGTGCTCCCATGATCCTCCCCCTCCCCAAAACCCAGCCGGGTCTGTGCAGTGAGCAGGGGACATGTTCCTGGCTTCCCCAAATTATGACATCCTTGAGGCTAGGCCTGCTCTCATTTCCGATGGAGGGTTTGTTTGGCTTTCCCCTGGATCTATCAATAATGGCTCTCCAATATTGGCCTAATCCCCCTGTTAATGGCTTTGACGACTTGACTAATTGCTGCAATAATTGATAGAACCCGACTCCTATAACTGGTCGATTCCAACCTCGAGTACCGGCAGCAATAAAATATTATGCCGCCATAAATAACGGTGTCACTTGGCTTGCTAATAGAAGGTAAGAGTGGCGGCCAGTCCACTGGAGCCCTGGCTGACCCCTCTCCCCTATCCCCACCTCCTCCCTTGCCCTCTCCCACCCTGTGGCCGGCTGCAGCAGCGGCTGAGGGGACGCCAACCTTCTGAGACTTAATAGCAGGCAATTTGTCACCTCCCACTCGCTGTCTGTGGCTGGAGATGGACACCTGGGCAGCACCTCGGGCTGTGCGAGCCTGTCGCCTCCTCCCACCCCTCCCTGCTCATATTAGGAGGCCCTGGCTGATAATATTTGATAAATAGCGTGGGGGTTCCCTCTCTGCACCCGCCCGGCGCTGCCACACTGCAGCAGCTGCAGAAGGTCACTCATTGGGGAAATATGTTCCTGTCAGTAGGATCGAAAAAAGTTTAGTGGAGTGACAGGCCTCAATTTTTCAAATTTTATTAACTCCATCCTCTTAACAATTTGTCTTGAATTCCTTCAGATTCCGGATAACTGTCAATAGAGCTGGCGAGAGCGGGTGCTGGTACCCGGGTCCCCTGCTTGCTGTCATGATGGGGGGGTGGCCAGAGGAGGAAGAGATGGCAGGAGAAAAAGGAGGATGCCAAGGGCTCACAGAGGACTGGGAGGAGCATCCCAGCAATGCTCCCTGTGTCCTCGGCAGCCCTGGGACCCTGTTCCTGTCTCCCTGCGCTGCCAGGGTAGAAGAGCAGCAGGTCAGAGCCTACTGCAGCCAGAACAAGGCTCACACTGCAGACAGACAGGATGGGGCACAGAGTGGCATTGGTGACTCCAATGGACAACCAGAGAGTGTCACTGCTCCAAAGAATGGACAGAGCATGGCTTGGGAAGGCCCTGGGCACCGGGACAAGGAGCCTTGAGGACCTTGTTTCACAGCACAACCAGACATTGTGAGAGCTCCTGCTCCTCAGCATGCCAGGATGATATCCATCATCCTTTCTCCACATACCCACACACATGCAGAGCTCTTACGTTCATGCCAAACGTGATGTCACTGTCAAGTTTGTCCCCAGAAACACTTTGAGAGGGATTTATTTGCTCCCCTGCCCTAAGGGGAAACTATTCCTAAGTGCTCTGACACAGACAGAAATGTGCTGCCACTTGGACTCTTATTGCTCTCACCACGGTGGGATGCTGGATGCCTCGATGCTGGGATATGATTGGTTTCTAAATCCCAGTCTCATAGGATTTTAATTACTGGTCTGGTGTGGCGGGGAGTGGAACTGGCTGCGGTCGGCCGGAGGGTCGATACACCGGCCCAGAACATATTGAGCCTCGGCGCTCCCAGACTCTATTGCACGATTTAATCATCTTTTGCAAAATTTACAGTGCAACAGAAGGAATCAATACGGAATTTATCACGTTCCCTTGTAAATATGAGGATGGAGAGAGAGAGAGAGAGAGAGAGGATGTCAGGCACTCTGGCACGACAGCTGGCCTTGGCAGCAAACGTCTGGGAACAAATCTCCAGGACAGACCACTCAGGGCAGCTACCACACCTATGACTCCCCCAAAACCAGCCAGCCAGTTGCTGGGACTCCCAGGACAGCTGCAGCCACAGTGGCTGCATTTGTGTGCTGTGATCTGCTTGGAAGTGAAACATTTTCCCAGTGGCTCTAAAGGAAAAATGGGAGGTTGCACAGAGCCTCACTCTGCACTGTGTGGTTTGCAGAGCCTGAGTCACAGAGTCACAGAGTAGGATCACGGAATTGTTTGGGTTGGAAAAACCCTCCGAGAACAACGAGTCCAAGCATTCCCCCAGCACTGCCAAGGCCACTACTAACCCAGGTCCCCAAGTGCCACATGCACATGTTTGTTACATCCCTCCAGGGATGGGGACTCCTCCACTGCCCTGAGCAACTGTGCCAGGCTGGACAATCCTTTCTGGGAAGAAATTTTCCCAATATCCAACCTAAACTCTCTGTGGCACAACTGGAGGCCATTTCCTCTCATCTTGTCCCTGGGAGCAGAGCTGACCCCCACCTGGCTACATCCTCCTGTCAGGCAGCTGTAAGGAGAGAGGAGTTCTGCCCTGGGCTCCTGCTGAATCCACCAAGTGCAGCAAACTCGTGATGTCACCTTCTCAGGATGTGTTAAAACCAGTAACCAGCTGCTGGGGACCTGGGAGCCCATTGTTTCCTAGGGATATCCTTTACCCTCCCTCTGGAGGGATGGACCCTCTCCATCTGAGATGCAACTGAAAACACTCCAAGACATATTATGCTGAATTCAAAACTGAAAAAGACAGCACTAATTAGAACCTGTTTTTTCCAGAGAATACCAAGAGCACTTTCGCTTTCTGATGTCCACAGCGCACCCTCTGCAACACTGGCTCTGTAATTTGTTTACCCATCACTCATCCTACTCCCAAGATCTGCAATTACACTGGACTGAGCAGAGGAGTGCACAGCATTACCAACAAATGCACTGGGCTAAATTTACCAGCAAATCAAGTTCAGGATTATTATAACCTGGATTATACTATTATAACCTGGATTATTATAATCAGGGTTATTATATATAGATTATTATAACTGAGTTATTGCAGCTTCAGCTAGTAAGTTTTCACAAACATATGTTATTTCCCTCCTCTCTCTCTTTCCCCTCTAATTAGAGATGAGGGGCTCCAAGAGAGCCGAAGAGGGCCTTTGGACAAGGTTGTGGATTTACAAGGTAAGGGGGAATGGCTTCCCACTGACAGAGGGCAGTGTTAGATTGAATAATGAGAAGAAATTTGTCCCTGTGAGGGCAGTGAGGCCCTGGCACAGGTTGCCCAGAGAAGCTGTGGCTGCCCCACCCCTGGAAGTGTTCAAGGCCACGTTGGACAGAGCTTGGAGCAACCTGGGCTAGTGGGAGGTGTCCCTGTCTGTGGCAGGGGGATGGAACAAGATGAGCTTTAACGCCCCGTGAATTTGTGATTCCATCGAGGGAGTATTGCAGGGGGCATTTCCCATGCAGTAACAGCCTGGTCAGCCTGTGTGCTGGCTCCAGGAGGAGCTGGAAGCAAAGGGGATGATTTCTGATGATGGGAAGTAGAACCCAGGGCAGTCAGGGATGACGAGAGCGCTGGGGAGAATGGAGCACATACGGAGCCTGTTCAGGTTTGGCAGGAGGGGATGTCTCTGTTTCTGCAGTGGGACAGAGAGAAGGGAGGTCCTGACAAAGGGCTGGGTCAGCCTCTGAAGAAGGGAACTGCTCTACTTTAAGGCAAGGACACGAAATACAAGCCCCCACCCACCTATGTGCAGCAGCAGAGCAGTGCACTGCCACACAACGGTGTGAAAACACCACTTCCACACGTCAGCAGATGACAGCTCAGCCAAGCCCTTGTTGCATGGACACACACACCAAACACACTGTGGAAAAGCACTTGGAAAAGCACTTTGAGATCCAAGAAAAATGACAGCTAAGCTGCTGATCACCAGGGAAACCCTGCTTCTACACTTGTTCCTTCTACACTTGCCCAATTTCTCAGATGCCTACGGAAGGAAGTGCTCACAATATTCTGCTTTTGCACTTCGTAAGCTCCAGCCCGAGACAGTTCCTGCAGTACCCTCTTCTATGCTTTGTTTAGTGCAGCTTTAATTTACTGAAAGGTTACCACAGCTCACTGCAGCACAAGCCAGTGAAAGGTGAACAGCATCCCATGCTGGGAGGAGGGTCAATTACCTGCAGGATAAATCCCTCAGCTGCAGCACAGGGGTCCCTAGGTCTGAATCACAGAATCATGGGATTGTTTGGGCTGAAGGGACCTCGAAGTCCATCTCACTCCACCTCCTCTGTCATGAGCAGGGACACCTCCCACTAGCCCAGGCTGCATCAACCCCCATCCAACCTGGCCTTGGACACTTCCAGGGATGGGGCAGCCACAGCTGCTCTGGGCAACCTGTGCCAGGGCCTCCCCACCTTCACAGTCAACAATTCCTTCCCAATATCCCACCTAACACTGCCCTCTGGCATTGGGAAGCCATTCCCCCTTGTCCTGCCCCTCCAGGCCCTTGTCCTCAGTCCCTCTCCAGCTCTCCTGGAGCCCCTTCAGGCCCTGCAAGGGGCTCTCAGGTCTCCCTGGATCCTTCTCTTCTCCAGGTGAACCCCCCCAGCTCTCCCAGCCTGGCTCCAGAGCAGAGGGACTCCAGGCCTCAGAGAATCTCTGTGGTTCTGGTCTGTTCTGGACCCATGAATCAGTGCCTGTCTGAGCTCCTCCAGCTCCCTGCATTTCAGCAACAGGTTCTGGAGCAGAACCAGATGTAGAAGGGTGGTTAATGGTGGCTGGGCTCCATGGCAGCATTACCCCACTGCCAGCAGAAAGCAGCACCTTTTAATACTGCCTATTTAATTTAAATACTGACATAATAAAAGCTCCCTCTAAAATGAGGAGACTCCTGTCACCAGTGAGCTGGCAACCCTGCCTGCCTTCCTCCAAGCCAAACACAAAGCCCCTGGAATCGATTGTGCCTGCAGTAGCAACTGGTGCACTCCATGGCTGTGAGTGCCCACCCACCCCTTCCCTAAACACCGATATTTATGGTGTCACCTCAGGTCAGGGGACTGTGAAATGTCACCAACAACTGTCCGAAAGGACAACAGAGCCGCCACTTTGTCTCGCGGTCTGCTGGGCACACACATGCTGACCACAGGGCAATAAGGTCCTGGAGGGGTCAAGCGAGTCACTGAATGGGCCACAAAAGGCCAGGGACATGGGGTGAGGGGCAAGTGCATGGGGGCTTCCCTTAAAAAACAACAGCGGGGTGGGGGGAGATGGGAGCAGAGAGGGGCTGAGCGGTTAATGGCTTTGGCCTGAGGGTAGGGCACCAGCGAGGGAAGTGTGAGGGAGAGTAAATGGAGAGTTAGTAAAAGGCAGGTGTAGAGAGACAGCAAGGGGAGCCTGTTCCATGTCAGCAACCAGGAGCCATCCTGTGCATGGTGTCAATGGCAGCACAGGGACATTACCCTCACAAAGGGCTGAGCGGTGTTCGATCTCCACACCAAGACCCTCGGCCATGTATTCATCCCAGATTACACTGACAAGGAGGCAGGGATCCCCCGCTTTGTTATCCCACGGAACCGGGAGGAGGGGAACACCCCCAGTCAATGCCATGAAATCCTCATGTCATGTGCCCATCAGGAAATCCAACTCCAGCATCCAAAACTTGCTGAAAGGGCAGGGAAGGGTCCGCTGTCACCCCAGCAGCTCAGAGTCCACCTGACAGAAAGGGGAGGCTGATTACATTTAGCAAATAATCCTCATAAATCCTCATCCTAATCATGACTGCAAAGGGTAAGTGGGTATTGTGGATGGCGAACCAGGATTAACCTGAGGAACGCCATAAACTCAGCCCCAGGATCCTACCAGGGCTCCAGTGGGATCTTTCACACCATCCCTGGATGGAGATTCCTACTGGTGGATTGCTGCCCCCAGGATCTAATCAGCAGGACATGCTCATGTCTCTACAAGATGAGGATTTCCACTTGGAAACAAATCCTTAGTGTAGACTCTTGAACCTGATCCAGGAGGATTTCCGTGGGGCTGGATTAAGAATGGAACAGTGATGAGTGACCATCACATTTTCTGGCTAAATTCCGAATTTCACTTTGATTTTAATACAATCCCCCCAGTTGTACCCAAACAAACACAGCCCCACAGATTGTTAAATGCTTTTTTTTTTTTCAAGATTGAAGTGAGTTCTTTCGAGCTGAGATACTTTGCCAGACAAAGAACTCACTGTGAGCACTGGACACAGAAGGGAACATTCATAGGGATGGCAGTGGCTCCAGGACAGATACAGAGACAGCTCTGGAACAAAAAGAACAGTCCTCTCTGTGAAGTGAGGCTTGGATTGGAATAGCACTTTGGGAGCTGAGCAGGGCACAGCTGGAGAAGTAAGCTGGACTTACTCCTTGCATTGATTTATTCAGGATGGAGAGATTTTTTAGTGCCACCTTCACTTACTGGCACCTGTATTTTTCCTGTACTTACTATAACCAAGGAGCTGCCTTGGTACTTTCAATGACCTGATAATATACACATTGTGCAAGGCGACTTTCCAAGGCAGAAATGAGAAGGAGGTATTTTCGTAGAAAATGTTATTCCAAGTGACTCTGCCCCTCTGTTCTCTCCCTGTTACTCTCTGTAACACCCCAGAGCCCCTTGCACTCTCCAGGTCTGCACATTCACAACCCCTTGCTCAAGCAGGTAAAGCCCACTCCACTCCACTCCTCCCGTGGACATCCCTGCCCACAGCTGTGGGATCCCAGAGACCTTGTTAGAGCAGTTCCTTCTGTCTGCCAGTGCCCAGGTCAAGCAACAGCTGCAGTCGTGCCACTGGCCTGTGCTGCAGACATGCCGTGAGTCCGATGCTCTGGGACCCTGCTGGGTTCTGTGGCCAGGCCGTGCCTCCATGAGCTGGGAGCGTGGAAGGTTCCATGTCAGAGGAACACGCTGAATGCCACATGCGCCAATGTTTTTGTCTGAACACTTCCTAGCCACCACATCCACGCACTCCCACAGCTTCCAGAGCAGCTGCCTGCTTCTTCATCTCCCTTCCCTGCAAGGATCCCTGAGGAACCCTGCCTTTGCAATAGGTTTTCTTTCAGTGGCTTTGTCTTTGGGTTAATTTATGGCCAGGAGCTGGGGTTCTGGTATCTGGCAGGCTCCCAGAGAAACCCTGACCCGGAGTTCAGTGCTACTGAATCTCAGCCTTTCACTCATATTTCTCTATTTCTATTCTTTGTGAAAGATAACAAGCATATGATACAGATGAGTATCAAGGTTCAATGTTCCCACAATTACTTTTTCTTATCCCTTCTGGGGATGTTTAGCCATCACAGATGCTACTTTCCATTACCTTTTTAGTTGCTTTCTTAAGGAATGAGCCTTATGTGAGCATGTCATACCATTATCCACCCAGAATTAACTCCTGAGATGCCCACACCATGCAGATGACAACACTCCTCAGATTTTTGCAAAAATCAGCATCTGGCCAGCCAGACTCTAGAGAGTCTGTCTCTGGCAGGGCCAGGCTGGGGCTGTGGCCACTTGATGCTGTGCCTGGCAGCAGGCACCTGAGAGCAGACACAGCGCTGCTGCGTCAGGATCATTCTGAGGTGACCTCAGTGACCTTTGCAGGGAGGAGAGAAGTTGAAATTGTTGGAGTAGGAGGAATGATGGGGAAGAAGGCCACTGAGTCTGGAGGAAAGCAGAATAGACCAGCTTGGTGGTCGGAGGAACAAGGTGCTAAGGTAAGAGCACTGAGCAGGTGCAGGTACACACTCCGCAGAAACCAGCTCTGGAGAACAGCATAACACAGTCACAAATGTCATCCTGGGAAGGACCAGCAGGAGGATACATACAAAAACAGTTGTCATGACAGCACATCTCTATTCTGCTACCTAAATGCCTCTTCTTATTCTACTCCACTAGCGCCGATGAGCTTTTTCTCCACAAAGACAGTCAAGCATTGAACAGGCTGCCCAGGTGAGTACACAAGAGAGGAGAGTGCAGCAGGATCCACGAGGAGAAGGGCTTTGTGATTTAACTATGAGGAGCAATAACTGCAGAAGGTAATTCCTACCTATTCTCACAAGAGCTGCCCAGGTACCAACAGTACTTAAGCCTCCACCATTTCATGTGGGTACCAGCACCTATCCCGTGCCTTGTCTACTGGATGATCTCTGAAGTCCCTTCCAACCCAACCCATTCCAGGATTCTATGATTCTATGGCCATTGAACTGCAGAAGGAAAGGGAAGACTCAATGATTAGGATCATTGAGAACAGCCAACAAAAGTGCATGAGAAAAACCACCGGAGATGAATGGGAACGCAGAACTAAAAAGTAAAGAGAGCAAACCAAACAGTAAATCACACCTAATTGTGACAGTGACACAGTGGGGCCCCTGTCTGAGCCTGACAGTTCTGGGACAGTTCTGGGCTGACTCAGAAGAAGTGCTCCTGGCCCAAGAGCTGGGTGGAACTACAAAACTCACCTGCATCCAGCAGCAGTTTGACTGTCAGGTAGTCGTCAGCCAGCACGGCATAGTGCAGAGCTGTGCAGCCCTTGAAGTTGGCTCGGATGTTCAGACGGTTGCTGAAGTCGTCCTCCCGGGTGACAAGGACTGCAGGGAACAAAGTGTGAAAACTCAGCTATGGGCAGGGACACCCTCCACCAGCCCAGGTTGCTCCAAGCCCCATCCAATGCGGCCTTGGACACTTCCAGGGTTGGGGCAGCCACAGCTTCTCTGGGCAACCTGTGCCAGGACCTCCCCACCCTCGCAGGGAAGAATTTCTTCCCAATATCTCATCTAAATAATTATTTCAGCAAACAGAATTGAAGCTGTGAGGGAAGAGAGTGCTGCCCTGCTGTGGCTTGACATTCAAGCAAATTTCTGATCCTGGGAGTGTCCAGCAGCCCATGAGCCTGGGCAGGGCACGGCTCTGCAGGAAGGGTCTGCAGCACCCATACTCTCCTGTAGCTGGTCAAGGGTCAAGCTTTAGAAAACCTGGATTTTAAATCCTTTGCTCTAGTCATCAGCAAAAAAAAAGGAGAATGACCTTTTACAGGGGCAGATAGTGACAGGACAAGGGGGAATGGCTTCAAATTGCAAGAGGGCAGGGTAAGATTGGATACTGGGAAGAAATTCTTCCCCATGAGGGTCACGAGGTACCAGCATGTCTTTCCCAGAGGAAGCACTACAGCACCCAGCCTCACCACAGAGCCTGAGTGACAGTGGGGCTGGTGTGTGCTGTCTCCTAACAAATAAAAACCATTCACTCAGCAGGCCAAATTCTGCTCCTGGAAGTGTGCCCAGCTTCCTGGTGAAAGAGTCTGTACCCAAAACTCAGCAAACCCAGGTTCAGGGACAGGGAGAACTTCCAAGTGCTCTGAGCACCTTATACTTTGTCACTGCAAAGCAAATGGAGCTGGAAAGTGGGCGGCCCATGGGGACATCTCCATGGTCCCTCCTAAGAACCAGTGACAGATTTCCAGAAGATTTGAAAAGTTCAGAAGAGAGAAACACTGTGATGAATACCTGATGCTGTCTGAGCCCAGCATCCCCGCTAATGAACCGCAGTCCCTCCAGGAAGATCAATTAATGCCCTGGCTCCTTTCCTTCCCTGGGTCCTTTCTCCAAGCACACAGGGTGAGTATGTATATTTATTTATTTGTCGTCATTTCCTACCCAGGGAGGAGCAGGATAATGAACTGCGTGCGTCAGGGAAGATGAATCTGAGATACTAGGGAGCAGTGCAGTAAAGAGATTAAAGTGTTATTATTGTTGGGTTTTTTCCCCCATGGTCCGTTGTGACAGCTCGGCCGTCATCCGTAAAAAATGTCTCCGAGAGAGATAATCATCGGAAACTCAATAAAGCGTCAGGGGAAGCCTCGTCCACCATCAATCACCGGGTGCCTGGAAATTTTCAGCCCTCTGTCTCCCTTCCTGCCATCCATATAAATGTCTGTAATATATTTTGTGCAGTGGTTGTGGAACATACCCTCTCGATTTGGATGTTTTTATGAAAAAATATTTATACACGAAATATGTAAATGTCTAAAAAAGAAGGGAAAAAACAAAGGCAGTTTCTCTCTCTCTCTCTTTTTAAAAACACAACTGAATTTATTCTTTTTAATAAAACATGTCAACCAAGGAATTAATGCAACTTCTTACAGAGTGGCCTTATCTTTTCTCCACCCCAAAATATATAACATTATAGAGGGATGAATGCAGACAAAAACAATTAACTTTCTTGGTTGATATACTTTGTCTTAAATAAAGTCTATGTACATGCATTATGTATTGGCATTCCATTGCTCATTTTTTAATGTTGTTTCATACATTTTGCAATCCCTGCTATAGGGATCTGATCTATGTATGCTCTCCCTCCCAATCAAGGAGCAGGTCTGCTGCACGGGTGGGTCAGTGAGGGATGAGAGCAGGGAGCTCTTAAAAATATAAAATAACGCCCTGTCAAAGCTGTCACCTCACTGATCCATCTTCTTAACTCAACCTGTGCTTTATGAAAGGTTCAAATATTACACCTTCATTAGGCTTTCACAGAGCTTTTGTCTCTTAGCACTGAGGCAAAAGCACAGACAGGCAGTGGATAATGTCACCATGTGTCAGTGGCAGCCGGGGTTGTGTCACCCACAGTGTGGCTGCAGGACGAGGGCAGTGACTGTCTCCCTGTGCTGGGCACCACTGAGGCCACACCTCAAATCCTGGTTCAGTTCTGGGGCCCTCACAACCAGAAAGGCACTGAGGGGCTGGAGGGTGTCCAGAGAAGGGCAACAGAGCTGGGGAAGGGTCTGGAGCACAAGACTGATAAGGAGTGGCTGAGGGAGCTGGGGGGGCTCAGCCTGGAGGAAAGGAGGCTCAGAGGGGACCTTCTGGCTCTGCAACTCCCTGACAGGAGAGGGGAGACGGGGGGTCGGGCTCTGCTCCCAGGGAACAAGGGACAGGAGGAGAGGAAACGGCTTCCAGTTGTGCCAAGAGAGGTTTAGGTTCGGTATTTGGGAAAATTTCTTCCCAGAAAGGATTGTCCAGCCCTGGCACAGCTGCCCAGGGCTGTGGGGGAGTCTCCATCCCTGGAGGGATTTAAGAGAGTTGTGGATGTGGCACTTGGGGACAATGGTTAGTGGTGGCCTTGGCAATGCTGGAGGAACGGTCAGACTCAAGGGTCTGGCAGTGCTTTTCCAACCTAAACAATTCCATGATTCTATTCCTTCTATTCCATGGCTCTGTGACTCAGGCTCTGCAAATTACACAGGGCAGAGTGAGCCACCTGTGTGGCTTCCTCCCTCAGAGCAGCTGGGACAAGGTTTCACTTCCAAGCAGGTCACAGCACACAAATGCAGCCAGTGTGGCTGCAGCTGTCCCTGGGAATGAGAGTCCCAGCTACTGGCTGGGCTCTGGCAGGGCAGTGGGGATGGCTGGGACACATCCCATGACTGGGCTGTGACAGGCATCCCATGGCCCTCCAGCTCAGATGTGAGGTCAGCAGCTCAGCACAGTCCTCAGATGGGGAAAAGGCTTCTGGAATGGGGAAGAAAACAGACAGGGAATTTTAGGGGGCTGAGTCCTGCCAGCATTCCTGACAGGCTGGAGAACAGAAGCATGCCTGAACATGCAGCTGGCTGCTATGATGCACAGCTGGGCACTGAGAATCCAGACACCCCCACCCCGAGATTCCACCAATAATCACAAACCCAAAAAATTTAACCACCACTTTTCGTCATTAGAAGTGGAAACAGTCTGGGAAATTTAAATTGGTCTGAATAAACAAAGCAAATGTCTGAGCAACCTGCTCTAGTGGAAGGTACCCCTGCACATGGCAGGGGGTTTGACAGGATGGGCTTTACAGGTCCCTTCCCACCTCAACCACTCCATGATCCTGTGATTCTGAGTCTGCATCAACATCCCAGTGATGGGGATAATGAAGGGGAGAGACTGGAACCTGAGACATCCACCAAGAATAATCATAATGACGGTAGAAAATGTCCTTGTTTCCATAGAAAGGCTGCCAGGGCTGAGAGCTGGCACTGATGCCTGCCCAAATCCAGCAGCAGTCACTGCAACCAGTTACATCATTCAGCTTTATTTCAATTGGCCAAGCCTTTCTGCATTTTTTATCTCCTGATAAGACCTGGATTAAAACTGCTGGGGGAATACACTGTCTTGAAACCTTCTCCTCCCCCAGCACGTGGCTCCATGAGCGTCAGTGGGATGTCGTTCCTATCTATGGCTTTGCATTATGTTCTGGCTACATGAAACCAATTTCCCTCTGGGAAGCTGAAGGATTGCTTCTACATACCATCTACATAAGGTTTCTTTCCTCTTTAGACACGCAGTCACCCACATACCATCAGCTACTTTGCACTTAAATGGAAGCTGAAGCTAGCTCTAAAAAACCCCCGCAAAGAAACAAAATTTTGGGACCTGAAAAGCAAATGTTGGTAGCTGCACATAAACTATCTTACCTTCCAAGGAGTGGAGGCCTTTTTCTTTGGCAATCTCATACACGCTGCTGAAATCATCCCCAAGGTTTGGATCTGCGTTAGCTGTGAGCAGGGCCTTCACCACACTGTCACAAAACAGAAGGAAAGTAAGGCAGAAGTAGGACATGAGGAATGAAAGTCCTTCAGAGACTGGGAAGTGCTCAGAAAGCCCTCCTCAAACATTCCCAGGAATGTTAATATTGTTAAGAAACCACAATCGTAACTGAATATTTCAACAAACAGAACTCCACCAGAACATTTCAGAATGAATGAGATGGGGGAGACACTGAAGGAACAGGTGACACTGGATATGCAGCCCTCCAAAGGAGACCTGCACAGAACATGCTCTGAACAGAAGGCATATTCCCAGATGCAGATCTGGGCTCCAAGGTCACCCCTGTCCCTGCAAGAAGGAAAATTACTGTAACCTATATTGGTGCCGTCCTACCACCACAAGAAGTGCAAACAACTTCCACAGGCAGCAGTCCGCAGGAGGCCCTGAAGATGATCAGAGGGCTGGAGCACCTCTGCTATGGAGACAGGCTGAGAGAGCTAGAGGCAGCACTGCAGGTGGGATCTCACCAGAGTGGAGCAGAGGGGCAGAATGCTCTCCCTTGTCCTGCTGCCCATGGTCCTGGGGATCACATGGTTGGATTTTGGGCTGCCAGCAAATGCTGCACATTATGAAGACGTGGTAGCAGGACAGAACCACACAGCACACACTGTCCAGGCAGTTTTGGCGTGGAAGTCCTCAATCTCTGCTTCTGAACCCAAACTATCATCAGGCCAGAATTAGATTTCTCAACACTTCTGAAAGCAGCTTGAACCCAGTTAATTCTTAATTTTTTTCCCAGGGTTCAAGCTTCCCATGACAACTAGACAGTAACTCGTTTGTTAGCATTCATCACCGGTGACACGGCTCACAGGCTGACAGCGCCGCAGCCTGACTGACACGTATCTGCAGGCTGTGGCCTGTCAAGTCACATCTGGAGTTTAACTTAAGCTTCTCTCCCATTTACCCTATAAATGCATTAGCAGAATCAGAGGTGGTTATTTTATTCTTTGAGGACAGTGCAATAGAGGCCGGCTCCTTGCTGGCACCAGTGCGCTCCTCACTCCGTCCACAGTCACCTGCAGCGAGCACAGACCAGCACAGGGGGCAGGAAATAGAATCATGGAACTGTTCAGGTTGGAAAAGCCCTCTAAGACCATCAAGTCCAACCATTCCCTCAGCACTGCCAAGGCCACCGCTAACCCAAGGGCCACCTCCACACACCGTTTAAGTCTCTCCAGGGATGGGGACTCCCCCACTGCCCTGGGCAGCTGTCCCAGGGCTGGACAACCCTTTCTGCGAAGAAATTTTCCCAATATCCAACCTAAACCTTCCCTGGAGCAACTTGAGGCCGATTCCTCTTGTCCTGTCCCTTGTTTCCCGGGAGAAGAGACTGACCCCCATCTATATATTACAGCCATTGTATAAACTCATTCCCTCCAGTATGAAGCCATTCCTGCAGTAAAAAGTCACTCTCCCAGTAATAAAGACATTCACAGAATCACAGACTGGTTTGTGTCACTACTGGAAGGTAGTTTCAAGCCTTCTGCCATTCTCCCAGTATAAAGCCATTTAACCAGGATAAAGTCATAGAATCACAGAATCATTTGGATTGGAAAAGCCCTTTGACACCATTGAGCCCAACTGTTCTCCCAGCACTGCCAAGGTCACCGCTAACCCATGTCCCCAGGTGCCACATCTACATGGCTGTTAAATCCCTTCAGGGACAGGGACTCCACCACTGCCCTAGGAAGCCTATGCCAGGGCTGGACAATCCTTTGAGGGAAGAAATTATGTGCCTCAATTAAACCTTTGACAATCTTGCCCTAGCAGCTGACTTACTGTGATCCTTGCATCAGGTCTTCCAACATCCCCACCAGGGAGCTGAGTCTCTGATCACTCAAGTCCTTGGAAGTGCAGATTCAGACATGGTCAAACCACCCCTCTGGGACCCCATTCTTATGGCTGTCACCACCAAAGAGATCCCTCTACTTCAATTTTAGCTTACAGGCTAAAATATCTTCAGGTCTCTGCATCTGCCTCATTTTAAGGGAAATGATCCCAAGTCTCAGTGTAGGACTTTAATCCACAACCTCGTAGCCCATGGGTGAGCTTCAGGTACCCAGTGAGTCAAATGCTAACACAGGACAACTTGTCATTTTCTTGGTAACTCCATCCATCTTCCTTTCCTGCTACATGCAAGGTGGTGGAAGAGTGCCGTGGTGGGTGATGGTGGCAGAACTGCTCTGCCCTCTCTGTGAACTACCCTCTGCACCATATTCACCCCGTGGTAAGAAACATTTCCATAGCTTTTACCATAGCTGGAAAGCTCAAGTTTAATAAGCACAGACATCACTTCCTGGCAAACTCTGCTCTTCCAAAATCCTGGCACTGGTCTAGTAACAACACGTCACGCATCCAGGCTCCCTCTCTAATCATCTCTCAATCTCATCTCCTGCTTTTGGGATGTGCCGACCCCTTCAGGCACTTCTCCATCAGCCAGACGTTCCTGGAATCACAACTATTGATTGTACCTATCCAATTTGCAGGTAATGGGACATTCAAGCAAATTGGGCTGCAGGAGAGGTAACAGCGCCATCAAAATGCAGAAGAACTGCACTCAGTGGTGCAAAGCACATGAATGTCCCTGGAACATGGAAGTGACTTGCAAAATCAGGAGATTACAGGAGCTCCAAGAGAGCTGGAGAGGGACTTTGGACAACAGATGGAGGGACAGGACAAGGCAGAATGGCTTCCCACTGACAGCGGGCAGGGTTAGAAGGGACATTGGGAAGGAATTCTTCCCTGTGATGGTGGTGAGGCCCTGGCACAGGTTGCCCAGAGAAGCTGTGGCTGCCCCATCCCTGGAAGTGTCCAAGGCCAGGCTGGATGAGGGTTGGAGCAACCTGGACTAGGGGAAGGTGTCCCCGCCCATGGCTGGAGAGCTGGAATGAGATGAGCTTTAAGGCTCCTTTCAAACCCAAACTATCCTTGTGATGAGTGAGTTTTAAACAGCGGATTCTCTGGTCAATACACCTCCTGAGTTCCTCCTCTTGCTGCCAGGCCTTTGGGCAGAACAGCACCCCAGGCCAGATCCTAGAAGGAGCGGGTCACTGATGGCTGGCTGGGCTGCTCCAGCCTCCCTCATAACTCACCTGTGCTCAACAGCCTCAACAAGCTGAGTTTTAATTTGCTGATCAAGTTTTGATTGGATTAGAGGCAGAGCCTATTCATCAGCATGAATATAAATCTGAATTGACCCTGGTGATGACTCAGAGGGCAATGCTGAGCTGGAGTTGGCTGGGCACTTCAATTGATTTGGAAAGTGCTTTCTGCTTGTAATGGCTGCACCAACATATTGTTCAATAAATAAATACATATATACAATACAGGGGGTGGGAAATCAATGACAAGATGGCAGGAGGTGCCTGGGCCAAGGCGCCGGCAGCTGGGGTTGGTGAACCAAGAAGCCCGGTGATCTCCATGACCGTGAGTCATCGGCACAAAGCAGCCGCCGGGGCGCGCTTTGATACGCGCCTGCCCCGAGCTCTCGCAGCAGCCACACGTCCTGCCTGGACACAAAGAACATCCTTGTGTGGCTGTATCTTAGCTGTGCAAAACTCAGCAGGGCTGGGAGGAGCTGCTGTTTGCACTCCAGCCCCTGCCTGCTCCTTTTTTTCCCCTTGGATGAGGCTAAACGTGGATGTGTGCCTTCCCAGGAACATGTTCACACCCACCTGTGGCACAGAGAGTCAGGCAGCCACAGCATTGCCTCGCTCTGTGGTGGTTTATTATTGACCTAGATGAAAATAACTGACTCCTCAAAAAAGGATAAAAAGGGACTATGAGATCCAAAAAATCCTTGCTCCCTCCCTGGGAAAACAAGCAGAGAGGCCGCTTCCATGGCTTGGAGAGGTGCAGGAACCTGCTAAACTGACAATATCTGACTGTGCCTGACCTACAGGACATTAAATGCTGTTAATCCCTGAAAAGAGGGGTACTTGTGCCCAGAGGTCTGAAACGGGGACACAAGGCAGTGGTGTGGGGAACAGCAGCAGGAACAGCTGAGTGGACACTGGGTGTTCATCAAAAACACTCAGAACGGGAGTGGTCGAAAGCCAATGCCCCAGTTTGTAGGATTCAGCCCTCCAAATGTCCTGCCATCACAGCTGAAACCCATGTCCAACTCCTCAGCCTCTGACAGGTGACACACTCGGCCGTACCTGCTTCCAAAGGCACACAAGATATTTCTGCAGCTCCACTGCAGACAGCTCTGAATGACTTGCCTGAAGTGAAAGGAGTGAAAAACCCCCATGGAACAGATGTATGTACCTAATAGAGATAACAAGACTGCGCCAGTTCATCATGTCACTGCCTGTAGACAAGGAACTGCTCTAGATCAGTTACCCTTCGCCAATCTCAGAGCAAACCCACTAAATACCACTGTGCGTGAGGAACTGTTATTACCAGTATAAAACATCCACACAGCACCTGCAGTGCACGTGTGGAAGAGGCACAGGCCCCCGTGATGTACAAGAAGACAAAGCTCACCTGCCCTGACAGCCCAGAAGCCCCTGTATCCTGGGCTGACCCCACTGCATGGGCAGCAGGTGAGCGGGGGCTTCTGCCCCTCTGCTTCGCTCTGGTGAGACCCCACCTGCAGTGCTGACTCCAGCTCTGTGGAATGCAAGTAAAAGCAGATTCCAGTGTTTTTTAGAACTACTCAAATTCATCCCACTGGGACTCAGAGCTTCCATGCTGCTCCATGTCTTAAGTTTCCCTTTCCACACAAGCAGTTTTCTACCTCAGAGGTGGTTAAAAGGATGACTCAATATTTCACTGTCATTTTATTTCTGCAGAAACGATGAAAACTGGAGTAGCTGGATAAAGAAAAGGTCACTATGCTACAAAATACAGACACACAGCTAAGGTCCTACCTGCTTTGAGGTTACATTTATAATATCTGTATTGCTTATTTTAACAAATGCACAAACCCCTCAGTATGCATTTCATTAAAGCTTAATTACTATATATATGCCAAAGATATGGTAAATTCCCCCAGCAGTGGAAGTTACAGTACAAAACCTTTCTTTGCTCCTGTTAACATGGTCACAGCTGATACGTCTTTAGCCCATAACCCAGTTACAACCCACATCATCTTCATGGAGCCAAGGAATTTTGGACCTTCTCTCCCTCTCACATAAAAAAAAAAGGAACCCTAAGTGTCCCTCTCCACTAGATCCACCACTGTATCTCCACAGCTAGGCACTAGTCTCCCCTATCTGTGGGAACACAGTGGAAAACAATGTCACGTTTTGGATACAAGACATTTCCAAGAGGAAGAAAATGACCATTGTTTTGTTGGAAAAAGAAAAGACAGACCCTAAACTTGCCTTCCAGCACAGGGGATTTCATCTTGTATCTGATGGCAACTGACAGAAATCATTAAAGCAGTGCCTCTGGAATTAAATTAAACATATGGACTGGGGCTGTCTAATTGGAAGAGTGAAGGCTGTGAAAATTGGGAAACATGACAAAGCTAAAGGACAGGTCACAGAAATCTCCAGCAGTACAGTGGAGACTGAAAACGTCTTTCTTCTCTGAAAAACACCTTTGGAAAGGCAGTAATTTGGGGCTGAAGGCTTTCTTTGTCTTAGCTGAAAACACCCATCTCAATTCCCAACATCTCAGCCCTCCAAGGTGTGCCAGGGAACCTGTGCAGGTATCAGCAACCTCAAAAGTGGAAGTGCTGACAGAGCCAGTGGGCTAAACAAATTGGACCCCACTTGGTCTTGTTGCAGCCAAACAGTACCTGCAGGTCCTGCCATCTCTGAGCCAGGACAGGCCCAGCTCACCTCTCCAGAGCCTGCTGGGGCTAAGGACCAAAAGTCACAGCAACTTCAAATCCACAAATCGGGCAGATTACACAGGCAGACAGCAATAGGACAAGGGGGAATGAATTCACACTGACAGAGGGCATGGATAGATGGGATATTGGGAAGGAATTCTTCCCTGTGACGGTGGTGAGGCCCTGGCACAGGTTGCCCAGAGAAGCTGTGGCTGCCCCAACCCTGGGAGTGTCCAAGGTCAGGTTGGACGGGGTTTGGAGCAACTTGGGCTAGTGGAAGGTGTCCCTGCCTGTGGCAGTGGGGTGGCACTGGATGGGCTTCAAGGTCCCTTCCAATCCAAACCATTCCATGATTCTGTGATTCCATGAGACCAGCTGCTGCAGCTGGAGAAAGCAGATTTAGACCATCACATTTTCCAGAGGGACTACACTCTAAAACCAAAACAATCCTGCATCCTAGTGTCTCCCCTCCCCAGTCCACCCCAGGCACAACATCTGGTTTGGGTTACAAAGCTCACCCTATGGACTATGCAGGGAATTTCAAACCCTCTGTGGTCTTGTTCCAGCTCACTGCATTTCCCAGTCCCCACTGTGAGTACTGCAACGCTAGAAACAGGACCAAGGGCCAAAACCTCATCTGGCACAATTCCAGAGCTGTTACACCAGGAGTAGGTCTGGCTTGCATTTATGTTTGCCTCCATAAAGGACAGAATCACAATCACTAAGGCGGGAAAAGGCCTCTAAGATCATAAAGTTCATCAAGTCATCTAATTACTCTTCTGCTATATGGAGACAAGTCCTACTGTGCTTCAGGTACTGAAGGACTTCTTAATTTTCAGTTAAAGTCAGTATTCACCCAAAATGTGGGAAAATTAAACAGAATTTGCCCAACACAGCCAAAGCTTTTTCTTTTGGCCAGGTACACAACTAAGACAGATGCGGTGATGGCTCTGCCCTCTCAGCAGGGACCAGCCTGGGGGCCGCACGTTTTTTACTGCAGAGATGTTTTCATTAGCATTTCCACTTGATTTTAGGCCCAATTTTAGGTAATTATTGTCCCACGAACAGCCTTTCTCCCTGCCTCCTCTTAGCCTTTGCAACTCGGGAAGCCCTGTTCTGCTCCACCAGTCACTCGGAATGGTCAACAGTCGTCACAGTCCACTGCTGACCATTGTCCACTGGGAAAGGTGGGAGGCTCCCGAGCCCGTCCCTTCACGGACGGGCAAACAACGGGGCCCGTTGCTGCTTGGACATCAAAGTTAAACAAACAGCCCCAAGCCCCCACCTCTGGGCCTGTCCTAAGGAGCTCCCCGAGGAGGTCACGACTTTCAGCTTGTCATAGCACACATCAAAGTTTGCACCACACACGAACTCGGCACACGGATTGGAATCATGTCGCCCGAGAGCGGATATTCAGCCTTTGTGCACAGCTTTAATCCTGTGTTTTCCCAAGTAATTAGCCTTTTTTGCTTATGAACTTGTGACTAAGTAAAGCATCCCTGAGAGGTTGTAACATCAAAGCTCATTCTCCCGTCTGTCCCACGTTTTCCAAAATTGGATTTCTTTTCCCCTTTTTTTCCTTAAATAAAAAAAACCCTAATTGAATTTAGTTGAAGACTGAATATATTTAGGAGTGTCTTTAAAAGGTTACAAGAAGGCAGAGTGATCATCATGGGAACTACTGAGAGAGGGTACAGCATTCAGGCTTTTTGCTCCAGCAAGTCCTGGATGAAAGCCCCAGTCATGGCCCCACCAGTGAGGCAGGACACAACAGCTCTTACGGGAGTGATTTTGGATGGTGGGGTATCCAACTGCCCACCACAGTGAAATCCCACAGGCACAGGATCACCAGAGGGCAAAACCTGAGAGCTGTTGTGGAATGGCACCATCAGTTCAGATGTCACATCCCCGGGGCTGTGGAGCAGCCTGCCCTGATCCCTCACACCACAGACTGGGCACAGCAGGAGGGACAAAGCTCCCTTGGGTTAAGCTCCACAACACATCCCAAACTTTATGGGAGCTCGCTGTGGGTTGAAGTGCCTCAGTGAGGAGGTGAGACACACGTACCTGGAGTTCCTGCTGATAGCTGCCACCATGAGAGCCGTCCAGCCGAGCCTGTGCCTGGCGTTCACATCCGCGCCTTCCTGCAACAACCTGGAGAGGAGAGAGACGTGGTCAGGGAGCAGACATGTGGAGAGCATCCCAAGCATCCCAGACCTCATGAGGGAAAGCAGAATGTTTTACTGTGCAGGTACCTGCTCCAGCACAGCCCAGAAGACCCAACATGAAGTCAATTCATTCCAGTTTCTCACAGACCAAAGTGAAATGAACATCCAGGTGACAGCAAGCCCAGTCCTTTCAGAGGCTGCAATGCCAACATCTTGTTTTCTTTATTGTTTATTTCCTTATTTTTTATTTATTTCTTCTATTCAGTTTAATTCCTGAAGAACCAATCGGCAGCAGAGCTGATAATCCCAAATTCCAATAATGTTTGGATCCTTAGGCCACAGAGCACCCATTAGGCTTCAGAAGCAGCTCAGTGGATCTGCAAAGCCCATGTCACCAGCAGATATTTAGCAGTTTTCTCACACAACATGAACAAATAAGACAATTCCCAAAAATATAAGGCACCAAACTATCCCTGGTGCTTTGTCTCCAAAATTTTCTCAGCCTTTACAAGATAATGGCAAGGGAGAGGTTCTCACAGCAGCTAATTTAGATCATCCTAAAACAAGTACTGAACCCAGACAGTATGAAATTACAGTTCCCTCTGCAGACCACAAGGAGGAAGGGAAATTCAGAATTCAGACACAAATTTTACAGTGCTCAAGTTAAATGAGACAAACTCTGAGCCCTACATGTTCAAGTCACAGAATCACAGAATAATTTGCAGAAGGGTTTGGGTTGGAAGGGACCTTACAGATCATCTTGTTCCGCTCCCCTGCCACAGGCAGGAACACCTTCCACTATCCCAGGTAGCCCCAAGCCCCATCCAACCTGGCCTTGAACACTTCCAGGCAGGGGACAGCCACAGCTGCTCTGGGCAACCTGTGCCAGTTGGGGTTGGAACAAGATGGTCTTGAAGCTCCCTCCAACCCAAATATATATCCTTCAATGATGTGATGATAGATGATAAGGTAATCCTAACGTTATTTTCAACCAGCCATACCGCTGCCCATGAGCCTGTCTGGCTCATGTCTTGAACACAGCTGAAACAGCGTTGTCTTGACTGACTGGAAAAACCAGCCAGACAAACATCATACAAACAAAAAGCCTGTATCCCCCTCCAGTTGAACTTTTTGCCCTATTTGCCCCTGAGACTGGGACATGAGAGCCAACTGGCAGATGGCTTCAGCCAAGCTCTACGCAGAAGTGTGTTGGTGAGCTCTTCTGACTCAAATGGAGGTACAACAGGTTGGTCATGGGCCTGGGTGGACAATCTGACCACCCTTTTCTGACATAAGGGGTGGCCAGCATTGGTGCCCTCCTTCTGGATGCTCTAACTGTTCATTGGGCACTTGGACAGAGATCTAATAGCTAAAAGCATAGAATGGTAACTGGCAGCCTTCATTTGTAGCTCCCAACTGAGATTTAGGAGGCTGTAAGCGATCACAGCATCAACAGAAGTTTTATGCTCTCTCTACCAGGGTTAAAATTTAAAAGTTTAATGATAATGGACTGCCTTGCTCCAAAACAGTTTGATACTACATGTAGCAAACAAATTTTCATGTAGAATCCTTCTCATACCCAACTTTTCTTTTTTTTCTATGCAGTGTAATACCCACAGAACCTCCCAGCACTGTGATGAAGAGCAAGGATGATTAGCCTGAAGTCCAGGGTGGGGGTTTGGATCTCCTGCCAGCACCGGATCCCTGCAAGTGAACGCTGAGAGCTCTGCTGCCCTGAGAGCACTCCCAGGCAGCAGACGGCTGAGAGCAGCAATATACCCGTGCATCCCCCAGGCTTTCTGTGCCGGTGAGGCCGGATGTGCCCGGACACACAGGGGCTGGCAGATTGCTATCTGCAGAGATCAGCTCCTGCTGCAGCTCTGCTTACAGAGGTGTTTGCACTCACAACAGAGAGAAGCCAGCCTGAGTCAGACACGCGGCCCCTGCCGGTCACACCATCCCCTGCTCCAGGGACACTGCCCTGCGGGAGAAATCCACACCCCGCTCCATCTGTGCCCCACGTGTGCCGTGCCCTCTGTGCAGCACAGCGAGCTGCTCTCCCTGCCCGAAAACCTCACTCCAGGAACCAGCTCCACACACGGCTCCCCCAGACCCCGACGAGCCATTCCCAGCAGCTGCCTCACCCCAGACACTGCGATGGCCAATCCCCCTCCGCTTGCCTCTCGGAGTGCCCCAGTTATTTCTGAATTTCACTGTATCTACTTGGCCATTCCAAAGTTTTTTCAAAGCAGTGGCATTCGCGTCACCCCTTCCTACAGTGTGTCGGTGTGACAGCCTCATAGTCCCAGAAAATCCAGGAAATAAAGGAATCTGTGACCACAAAGCAGTGGCAGCCTGACAGAGGAACCCAGGAGGGGCAGGGGCAACCCCAGTGCTGAACCTCCACAGGTAAGAAGGCATCAGATAAGTCAAGATGCAGGCACTCAAACCCCTTCAGGCCAAGAACTTTTGCCTGATAACTAAAACCATGAAGCCCAACTCCTACCACTCATCAACATCTTCAATGACATTTAATTAGTGCCATTCACAAAGTATCAGCCCCATTTGCACTTGGCCATGGGACTAATATAATTTTACATTAAATGGGCAAACAGACCATCCTGGTCACCTTCCCCCAGCCACTGGGTCACTTTGCTGCAGAAGTTTCAGTCTTAATTCCATATGTCATGAATTTTAACATTTCACAGAAGGGTTTGAGCCGGAAGAGACCTTGAAGATCATCCAGTTCCAAACCCCTCTGCCATGGGCAGGAACATCTCCCACTAGACCAGGCTGCTCCAAGCCCCATCCGGCCTGGCCTTGAACACTTACAGGGATGGGGCAGCCACAGGGATGGACATTTCTTTCCAATATCCCATCTAACCCTGCCCCCTGTCAGTGTGAAATCATACCCCTTGCCCTGTCACATTTATTTTCTCATGAATGGAACCTGCACAGTGAAACTCTTCAGTATTTCCTTGTGAGATGAAGGACAGGACATCAGTCTTCATTTAAACTAAAGAGATGGTGTTTCAAGAGAGGCTGAGATTAGATATTGGGAAGAATTTCATTCCTGTGAGGGTGGGGAGGCCCTGGCACAGGTTGCCCAGAGGAGCTGTGGCTGCTCCATCCCTGGAAGTGTCCAAGGCCAGGTTGGACAGGGCTTGGAGCAACCTGGGCTGGTGGAAGGTGTCCCTGCCCAGGGCAAGGGGTTTGGGACTAGATAATCTTCAAGGTCCCTTCCAACCAAAACCATTCTGTGATTTTAGGATTCTTAAGGTACTTTGGAGCCACTGAAAAATACCTGTGAACTCACTGGAAGGCTTTTTTCTCTACAGACACACTGAACAATGAATTATCTTCATTCTTCAATAAAAAAATAACAAAATAAGATCTCAGTCCTGCAGACAAACCTGTTAAACCATCGTGCAACCAACAGGAAGGAAGCTGGAGTCTTTGCTGTGGGATCTGGTTACAGGCTTGGAGCAGAGGTATTCGAATTAGTCAAGCAGCTTTCCATTCAGGAACCTAGATCATCACAAGCTTCTGGAATGCCACGTCGCCGAGCCCAGTGCGAGAATTACTCGCATCACATCATCTACCATAATATGCATTGACATTTCATTTAGGAGCTGGATTCTTTTTTTTTTTTTTTGTTAAATCATTGCAAGATGCTCAGCAACTTAACAGATTTTCAGACAACTGAACTTTATGTTCAGGGTCTTCAGGCCCATCATTAATTTTTTCCCCGCCTGATTTAATGATATGACAATCGATAAAGCCACGACCACTGCTCAGATCCCAGACAGCCAAATGTATTTACCAGCAGGAGTATTTTATTTTAATTAAATAAATCCTCTGATCAATGTTTAGGATGTTTATCCACATTTTAACCAAGTAAGATCCAGGACACTCACTCTTACCTCCTAAGGAGTATCTCATGTGGATACAGCTCTATTAGCACGATTTTCAGTGTTTCTCAAATGACAAACTGTTCCCTGACTGCAGCAACGCCACCAAGACGTCCCTGCCCACGGCAGGGCAATGGACTACATGGCCCTTAAAGGCCCCTTCCAACCTAAACCCTTCTGGGATTCTGTGATTCATGACCCAGTCAGGAGAAGAACCTGAAGCTGTTTGTTTGGGGGTGTGTTTGTATTTTAAGGATTTCAGATAAATCTGGTCTAGTGGAAGGTGCCCCTGCCCATGGCAGAGGGTTGGAGCTGGATGAGCTTTAAAGGCCCTTCCAACCCAAACCATTCTGTGATTCCCTGATTCTACAAACCTCACTGTCTGCTCTGGAATTTGCCGGAGGAGTTCAGGCAGAGCAGCACCCGCCGCTTTGTGCACACGGCCTATTTTACCTCAAGACAGCAGCTCCCAGAGCTTCAGCACTTTGATCCCCACAGAAGAGATAAAGAGCCCTCGTCAGCAGCCGACCAGCCTTCTCCCCCCAGTGCCCCCGGACAGATGTGCCTCCTATTCACCCCGCCACTGGGGTTCTGGGTGACTAACTCGCTGACACTGCCGAGCCCAGAGGGCATGTTTGAGTTTGTGCTCAGTGCCGGGAGCATGCCCAGCACTCCCTCCCGACAGGTGGAGGAAGAGGAAGCTGGAAACTTGAACTTTTGCAACCACAATAGCTTCTGTTCCTCTTGCCTGGCCTCTTAACCATTTCCCCCAGCCCTGTCCCAATATGTCACTGTTTAACTGTAGGGTGGGCGGCAGTCTCGGACGTGCCCACCCTCTCAGGAACTGCCCTCTGCTTTGCAGAAGGAGGGAAGAAAAACAAACCTAACAGTATCTCAGAAAAAGAAAGCACAATCCCTGTTAGAGGCCAGGGAAAGGATCTGCCTGGGCAGGAGGACATGGCGAGCTGCTCAAATCCCTTGATGTGGCTGCTGCCTTCCTGGAGACACCTCATGGCTGTTTCTCACCATCCTTCCAAGGCCAGTAACACACCACGGTGCTCCATGAAAACACCTCCACAGTGTGGGGTAGGGTAGATACAGATGGGCAGGGCTTGGAGCAGCCTGGTCTAGTGGAAGGTGTCCCTGCCCATGGCAGGGGTGTGGAACTGGGTGAGCTTTAAGGTCCCCTCCAACCCAGATCCTTCAGTGATTCTACAGCTGGCATCACCAGGTTTGGAAGAGAACGTGCAGCCTCACACAGAGGAGCCCTGATTCAGTCAGTCACCCCAATGCAACAGCTGAGCTGTGCCTTGGAGAAACACCCCACCAGCCTGCTAGCCTGGCTCTGGCAGCAGCCAACAGCAGATAGTCAGGAAAAGAACACGAGTCATCACTGTTTGCAGAGGGATTTGAGCATAATACACCAACTTGTGACAATACACTTCCACTGGAGGTGGCACGTGTTACCTGCTCTGCTCACTCTGCACAGATACAAACTCAAGGGTCAGACTCCCTCACATCCACTGAGAGTCACAGTTTATGTGCTCTGTAAGAAAGCACTTTCTGTAAGAAAGCACTTTCTGTAAGAAAGCACTCAGCATGTGTTTTTAACCTGCTGACGTTTCCCAGGGTGCTCCTTGGCTCCTGAGCTGTGAAGGGGAATAATTGCTCCCATGGTTGCACAGGCCACATTAACACTGGGGGCCTGCTTCTCCTCCAAACCCAGAGCTGCTCTGTGAGACTATCCTATGCTCAGCCCTGCTGACAAACACCTGCACTAATTGCAATTAACCGTGTGATGGTTCCCAGATGTATTCCACACACACAGAAACTCCCACACATCCAGGCCTGTTGGTGTCTGCTTCCAGGCAGAGGGATGGTTAAGGCTTTAAAACTGTTTTGGAAAGAAGCATGAGACCTCCTGTCTCCTGTGGCCATCTGGGTGCCGACAGCAGAGATACCAGTCTGTGACTCAGCATCCAAACCCCAACAGTCCTGGCAGGCCAAAATACACCAAGAAGCATGAAAAAAGGGCAGTTTTCCAGTTATCCAGTACAGGAAAGCACAGCACACGTCTCCCCCAGTACTTCATAGTCAACATGAAGAAATCTGGCTGTTGTATGAGTTCCCAGGGCTACGGGCCAAATCAAACTCAATAACCAGTCACAAAACTTCCACTGAAACCCAGCCCTGGATAATTTGGTCATTTAGAAGAAAAGATTAAAGGGGACATTTACAGGAAAAACATCTGTTTATCCTAAAACCCCAGGTGTCTGTCAACTCAGATACACACAGACAAATACAGGCCCAGCATCTTACAAACGTGTAGCAATGGAAATAAATGCAATTATAAATCATCTCCCAATCCTGTCTCCAACCTGCCTTTGCTATCACTGCTGAAGATGTCTCACAGCTGTTCAGGACAGAGACAAGGTAGATGTGGCTGGTGGCCAGAGGCCATCATGCTCTGTGAGCCACTGGTATGATATCTATGCTCACCCTAAAAAGCATTCAAGCGTCCCTTGAGCCTCAGGCATAACACTCAGAGTTATTCCGTGAGAGAAAATGCTCTGACAGGTACAGCACAGGATACCTGCTCCTGTAGAGGCTCACCTACTCCTCACAGTGCCTTCCCATGACCAGATGTCCCAAGTAACCAAAGCCTGACTCACTACTCAAATCTTGTGTGCAGCTCTAGGCCCCTCATAGCAAGACAGACATTGAGGTGCTGGAGGGTGTCCAGAGAAGGGAACGGGGCTGGGGAAGGGTCTGGAGCACAAGTGTGAAGAGAAGAGGCTGAGGGAGCTGTGGGGGGACTTTCTCGCTCTCCACACCTCCCTGACAGGAGGATGTAGCCAGGTGAGGGTCAGTCTGTTCTCTCAGGTAAAACTCACAGCATGAGAGTAAGTGGCCTCAAGTTGTGCCACAGGAAGTTTAGGTTGGATATTTGGAAAAATTTCTTCATGGAAAAGGTTGTCCGGCCCTGGCACAGCTGCTCAGGACAGTGGGGGAGTGACCATCCCTGAAGGGTTTTAACAGCTGTGTAAATGTGGCACTTGGGGACATGGGTTAGTGGTGGCCTTGGCAGTGCTGAAGAATGGTTGGATTTGATGATCTCAGAGGGCTTTTCCAACCCAAACAACTCTGTAATTCTGTGACAGAGCACAGGAACAAAGGAGAGGCTGTGGGTGTGCAGGATGGTGTTCAGCCACCAGCCCTGCCCTGACCAGTGGGAGCACAGAGCATCCCTCTTGCTGCTCTGCCTGACCAGGCTCACAAATCACCCAGACAACCCTAAGCAGCAGCTTCCTGCAATTACAAGCAGCAGAACACATGTGCCAATTAGCTGCACACCAATATCCTCTTTGGCCCTTGATCTAGGCCAGATCTCAGCCCTGGGGTGCAGCAGAGCCAGGCTGCTTCATCTGAGATCCTGGAGACTGGATGGAATATCCCCTGGCTGCAGGCCAGCAGGGCTCTCCCCTCCCTCATCTCTCCACCTCCTCCCTTCCCTTCTACACAGGGACAGCAGCTTCCACCTCCCACAGGTGCCTGTGCTGGGTGGGAGATCTCAGCCAGAGAGACACACACACATGTGTGTGCTGTACCCAGGAGAGCAGCAGTGTCTCCTCCCGTCCTACACAAACTCCCAGGCTGCCAAAAAATCTGAATTCCAGCCCCTGGGGCCTGAGAAACCTCTGGGATCCTGAGAGAGGCTTAGGCAGAAGGACTAGGCTCTGCTCAATAAGCAGCTCCAAGGTTCTCACACTTCCCTTCCCATTTACGAGGAGACTTGTTTTCCTCCCACAGTCCCAGACCTTGCCCCTGACAATGGCTGCAGCCATCAGTCAGTGACAAGGCACTGCTGCTCACAAACCTTCCAGGGAGCCTTGCAGTCCCTCCCCAGAGGTCTGGCTGCAGGAGGAACACACCTCCTTGGGACTGGTCACGCGCTGGGCCTGAGAAACCGGCTCATTTGTTACCACCTCGGGGAATGTGATGCTGCCAGACACTCCTGAAAGGTGCCACAGCACCACCCCAACAGGGCAGGCACAGACAACTGTGACAAGAGGCCTGTTGCCACAGGCTGGAGCTCTGGAAATGCTCCGCTCCCTATCAGCTATGCCTTTGGTCACCCAACCACTCACCTCTCTGCCTTCCTTGGCTGGGCAGGGCTCTCTCCTGTGCTCCTTGAGGGAGACAAGCCCCTGGAGGCCTCGTGGTTCAGGCTGAGGTCGTTGGTTCAGAGACAGACCCCCACCAATGAGCCTCTGCAGGGCCTGGCCCAGAGAGGTACGTCCAGACCTGCAGCACAGCACGGCCTCACACTTCACCCTCTCTCGGCACGAGGATCTGCAACCCCACCTCCCACGTCACAGGTGACAGTGCTCCCCACCCCTTCACACCTGCTCTGGATCTGGGATAGCAAGGTGAACACCCCACAGGGGCTGGGAGCAGCCAGCCCTGCTGCTTTATCCCAAGAATGAGTGATGAGGCACAGCTGGTGGAGGAGGACGAGGCCCTCCTTTCCCCATGTGCTGACAGAGCTTCCTGCCTTCCCAGCCCCTGGCACACTGTGTTCTCACGTGTCTCTGAACCCTGCTCACCTGTTGACCTCCAAAATGTTGTTGATCCTTGCAGCCTCCAGCAAAGCATCCTCTGAAATGCAGAAAGAAGAGAAAGGGAGTTGGCATGAGGACACACAAATGGACATCCTACCCTGGGCTGTGCAGGGGCTGAGCTCACAGCTCTCACCCAGTGAGCATGGGGCTATTCCTGCAAGCAGGTTACCCCCAAGCCCCTCGCCTTCCTGCTGACTGACCCCAGCCCAACACCCTGCAAACAGGGTCTGTGGGGTGCACTGTCACCCAGCCTGTCACAGCCTTAGACAGAGGTTTCCAGACACCACGGCAGGGCCAGCGAGTTCCTACCCAAGGCTCAGAATGACACCTCCTGGCTAGAGAGGAGAAGGGCAGCACCCAGCTCTAGGAGATGGGAAAAGGCATGGTTTGGGGAGGGAGGGACCTTAAAGCTCATCTTGTTCTAGCACCCCTGCCATGGGCAGGGACACCTTCCACTAGAACAGGTTGCTCCAAGCCCTGTCCAACCTGGCTTTGAACATTTCCAGGGATGGGACAGCCACAACTGCTCTGGGCAACCCGAAGAATTTCCTCCCAGTACCCCATCTAACCCTGCTCTACGACAGTGGGGAGCCATTCCCCCTTGTCCTGCCCCTCCAGGCCCTTGCCCAAAGTCTCTCTCCAGCTCTCCCGTGGCCCTCTAGGCACCGACACACGAGGGACAGCCCCTGCCCGGAAGGTGCCCGGGTCAAGTGCCAGCAGGCTCCGTGCAGGGCGGGACCCGCGCACCCGGCAGCGATAGTCACCCTTGGACAGGCGGTCCCGCAGGTAGCAGTAGGCCAGCGCGGCGACGAGGACGGGCAGCCCCGCTGCTGGGGGGCAGCTCCCGGTTCCGCTCTGATGCCCGCCGGGGTGTCCCGCGATGCAGCGGCCCCGCTCCGCATCCCCGGGCCGCGGCGTCGGCTCCCCGAGGGATGGCGGCACGCGGCCGGTGCCGGCCAGGCCGGCGGGGGGCGGCCGGGGGGGCTGCAGG